>UCOJ01000917.1:0-55688 GCA_900474305.1 Cecidostiba fungosa | reverse complement strand
ATTTTGTTTTTATTATTTGTAATAAGAAAATTAGTATCTTTTGTCGTCTGCTATTTTGTGGCGCGAAATCTAGATTTCAGTTGACTTTCGAACTTAATATATCCTTTCGTCAATTTTATCTTCGTTCAAAAATTCTTAAGAGTTGCATTCAATACGTAATTTTATATCATAAATGTACAAAAGAAAACATCAGTAGCTTTGGAAAATATATTTACAAGAACGAAAAATTGCAGGAAGAGGGTGAGCAGCCAACGCACCGGCGGCACCACCACCGGCAGGAGCAGCACCACTTCCCGGCGTTCCCTGGTAGCAGTAGCGCCGGTACCTCATCCTATACCCTCGACTACATCAAGGTTCGTAGCGGCTGTAGCTGTGAGGTTACGCCCAAGCCGAAGAAGAGGAAACTGGCGGCTATGAAGGTCAAGAGGACGAGGACCAGTCGGGCACGTTCGCGTCTACACGACAATCCCAACAGCAGCATCTCCTCGTCATTCTCAAGTAGCAGCATTGCGGATCAGTCAAACTCCAGCGCGGAGGTGTGACACGGAACCGGAAGAGTTTATAGACACCCTCATCTCACCACCGAGACGCCAAGCAGCTATTACCACAGTCTTATTATTATACTACTATTACTACTACTACTCCTACTACTACTACAACGCAGTTATTTATAATTCATGCGCGCGGGTCACGAACTCTACTCTCTTCCCTTATTATCTAAACTCCTTCTTGCATTCTCTGGACTTTTATTATTATTATTATTATTATTATTATAATTATTATTATTATTATTATTACATATTGTAAACCTTTTTTTGTACTTTTTTTTATATAGAACTGTATACGTACGACGGACGGATACCTGTTTTCTGCTGCGCGAGTGCATTTTCTAGTGAACTTGTTTTATTATATTATGTTATATATTATTATTATTTTTAATGTATCGTGTATCTGTTGTCTTATATGTAGGACGTATCTCTCTCTCTTTTTCTATTATGATTTGTATGCGGCCAGTGTTTGCTACCATTTGTGCGTAAATGAAAATCAAAATGCGTTTATTTATAATGATTTTTTTACTATGTACGATTTAATTGTTAAGGAAACGAAAGAGCTTATGTTATCGAGTTTTTCCACTTGGTGCGCTTTTTGGTGCCTGGAGGAAGAACTGTCGTCGTTCATGCATTTTTGCGGATCTTTCGTGTACGATCACGTCGTACACCGATTGATAAGATCCGTTGTTTCGTCGAAATAACAGTTGCACGTTTAAAATTTGAAGAAAAAAAAACAACAATAATCCAGTGAAATATTTCAACGCACTCAAGTACCTATCAAAATTAACAGATCATTAATTTTTTTTTGTTCATCGCAGTTTCTATAATAGTGTAACGCTTGTTCTATATATTTTCTGTATTAATATATTTAGAGCTTTTAATTTTTATGTATAAAGACAACTCACTCTGTATAGCTGTTAATGTACTAATTTTGTAAATCTCAAATACTAGTCTTATACTTTTAAATACAGAAAATATTCACTAAGGACCTACATAGTAACTTTTGCAATAGTTGGATAAACTAAAGCCTTTCTCCATGCACCAAAAAAATCTTAACTTTAGCTTCTGACGATCAAGTATTCATAAGACGCGAAACTTTTTTATTTTTGCTAAATCCATGGATTAAGTAAAGACAAATATAGAATGCATGTACCGTAACACGTATTTAATGTAGCGAGTATAAAATATACATATAAAACTCTACTGAATCATGAAAAGAACAAACAAGTACTATCAATCGATTCGATGTATAATCCTTTAAACTATCTCTTGTATTTTACTCTTTCCTATATTTCTTGTATTTATATTGCTGGGACTTGTGCGAAACGCGCGAGGACTGTATTTTCCATTCTTGCTTTGCTATCTCGACGAGTAAAATATACATGATATATATTCTGTCTATCAGTTATATTTTATAAACCTATTTCGTATCCACTCAACGTTATACATTTATTTTTGGAAGAGATTATGTATAAATATAAAAATTAATTGTGCTCCTTTCTGCATACTAACGTTTTTATTTACATTACAGTTCATTTTCCCCATGATTTTTTTAAAATTAATTTTACCTCTTTTTGTATTGCGTGTAAGCTTTGTACATATAAAAAATATTAATCGATTAGTTTATTATTGAACGTGACTTCGGTGCATTTTAATTAAGTTTCTAAAAGAAACATAAATTATGTAAAGTAATTAAGTAATATAAAAGATTAAATAAGAACAATTCAGTAATGTATTATTTTTTTAAATTCTTGTTAGTTTGATTTATTGATTTTTTACTATGTTTATATTAATAACATTGTAAAAATTTGAAGCCAAATACAAATTGGAATCGAGCAATCATAGTGTTAGTTACTTTTACAACTAAAAAGATCAGTTCGAGTGCAACAACAAATTGACATAATATAGTGTTTTGAATGACAACGCTCGGCGTCACAATTTTCATTTAAACATTTTTGTGTATTGATAACGGATGAAAAATAATCAATATGATACAATTTTCTCAAAATAAGCGACACCTTTTCGTGACTGAGAATCACTGTTTCCAATTTGGCATCAAATATTTTTACAGTGAATATATATATAGTAATATTTGGAATATCACATGATTGTATACATATTGACAATTAAAACTTAATGTACAATTTGTGGTACAGCGCAACTATTCGATTGTTTGACAAGCCACAAAAATACTCAAAAGGAATGCACCTTAAATATACAGTCACAATTTTATGTATAGAAAATGAGTTCAGGAATTTGTCCAGCTTCAATTGACGTTCCGTTATTATCACCAGCTTCGTAGTTGAATAAAAATTTCACTTGACCATGTTTAGATCCCAAATCTACAGTCACTCTTTTCAGTCCTTTTGTTCCATAATGTGAATCTGGGCCCTGAAAAGGTGAAGACTTGTAAGTATAAAGATTTTGAACTAATAAGACAGGATTTAGAAACTTTGTGCATACATCAAATGTTGCAGAAGCCGTGTAATTTGTGTTTTGCAGAATTTCTACTGGCTCTTTGAATATTAAGCGATAAGTGTAATTAGATCCATCACTACTAAAACTCGTTGAATTCTTAGCAATAACTTTTCCCGAAGCAGTGTGAATTAATTCAATAACAACGTCGTATTCCGCTGGTCCAAATACACTGCCATAAACTCCGTATCCAACCAAAAACATTCTTTTATCGACGTTGAACCTGAATAATTATCGATAGTTATTAATCATGAAACGCAATAACTCTTTATTTTCATTGACAAATCAGCACCTTATTCGATCGCTGTTACCATTGTAACCCCATCGATTTTCAGTTTGTTGAAAACGACAAACTGTCTGTTCCTTGCCCATTATAAGACACCGCGGCATGGCTTCAAATCCGACTCGTGGTTTAGGATTAAGAGTAAAGTATAAGAATATTGAGACGATCTAGAAATTATATAAAATTTATTAGAGTTGGCTTATTATTATGATACTGATACGAATCGTGAATTAATTTATTTTTTACCTCTCTATCAGTTAATAATCCAGATTGCGCTGGATCAGTCGCAAATTCTTCCATAGACATCAATGGAAAACGAACCAGAGAAATGGCTTTTCCCAAGACAGATCTCTGGTTATCTGGTGTTACAGGTAACTGTTGTCTAACGCATTCAGCTTCTGACCATCTAGAATTTTATTTAAAACGTTGTAAGGCATGTTACAAAAAGTTGAATTGGTATATTATCGAGAAAGTTATGATTAGCATTTTTACCTGACTACTGCTTGAAATATCTTCAATTCTCTGACGCGAAGAGTGTCGCGCTCCAAAACAGTTATCAAAGTTTCAATGTCAATATCAGTGAAGCCATCAGCGCTTAATGCATCAGTGGTAAACTTATCAATTGTATCAAGACATACAGCGGCAAGTTGAGGCTCATCGAACAGTCGAGCTTGTGCAAGAAGCAAAAAGGCATTGTCTGTTGTCAAATTGCTTCTCAAGTAATCAACGCAGTGCTTCTCCAATGAAGACACAGCATATTTCTTTGCTGTATACAAGGTTGTCATTACAGTATCAGGATTAATTAATATTTCATCAGTATAGAGAAACAGAAGCACAGCCAAAAATGTTTCTGGTTCTACATCAGGTACTTCAATTTCGTTGGACAATGTTGCCAAAGTTCCGTTGAACATGGCATCGAATACGGCACTACCAGAAGAAAGGACTAGTTTGTGTGCTGGAATAACACGTTGCTGAGTGCCTCTTCCCACTCTGAATTTGACATCCGACAGTATCTCGTTGTTGAAGAGGAATGTAAATCTTTCCCGCATGGTTGCTTTACTCCCTTGCCAATTGTATGTAGAGGATATAGGAAAATTAGACTGTCCATTCTCTAGCGGAATGCTGGTACGTGCCCTTGCTTCTGGTCTTGTATTATTTGTTGAATTACTTGGTGGTCTACTGCAAGTGAAAATAAATATGAAAATCGTTGTAAAACGTTTCTAAATTTTTCAAATGAAGCTGAACAAGTTATTTTTAACTTTACCAAGAGAAATAATGTTTTTTTATATTTACGACTTGCACTAAAAAGATAAACAGAAGAAACGGTGTCCTACATAGACTGACTACATTACGCTGTCTAAATATAGCATTGCCCATAAAAGTATTCAATTCACGAATGAATATCAAAATATAACTAAAACTCAATAAAAATGAAGCATCAGATACTTACTTATCACAGTTAGAGGTAGATGGTTGCTCTCCACTTCGGGCACTGGTAGATGGTTGTTCCTCGTCGCAGGGAAATGTAAGGGCTCGCCTGGCTCGATTCAGCATGATGTTACCCACTGGCTGCATGTTCTGCGGCGAATCGTTGAAGACCTCAGCATTTTCAGCCTCAGCACCACCAGCTGCCTCTTCGGCTTCCTCATGGTTAAGCCTGAGATTGTACAGCCTGATCGAGGCATTAGAAACACCCTCTGATGGACCTTCAGATGACATTTTCAAGCACAAGATTCGAAGAATCAGCCGCCACGGATTCTTCGCATTCAATCCAGCCAGGAAACGCAAATCAAAAATACTTCTTGCCTTGCATCTCAAGTGGACCCTCAAAACGGCATCGCTATACTAAGTATACGCCTTCGTATTAGTTCCGTCGTCCCGCATAGATTATTCAGGTTAACGATGCGACCCCTCGAGCGACTGTCATTCAAGACTTCCAACGGGAACACTGCATCATACACGTTCTCCGCTGTAATTCATTCGTTCTAGTCTCACGTTTTTGCGTAAAATATGATTTGTTTATAACGACGGACAAGCGAAATCTCTGGAATTCGATGCAATCGTTATCGCTTTTGGAGCACTACTGTTTTTCTAAAAAAAAACGTACGTCGAAGGCGGACGAACAGCTGTACAGTGTACACTATACTGGTTGTATACCTATATAGTTACTGTATACCTATATATGCATATATCTATATATACGGGATGTCCTCGATAGGTAAAGAAGCGACAAAATATATGTACATATATATAGTGCACTATACTATAGCTATATATAGGTATACTGCGCGCAAACTGCAGTTGCGTGCTTATTGCGATTATACTCGCATGTTTCGCAATGGGGCAGCGATTTGTTATCATTTCGGTCACCGGCTTTTTGAATATTGCATAATGCGAGACGAGACGATGGTTCTTAAGGGACCTAGTCGATTTTATTGATTGTTTTTGATAAATAAGTTAGTTATTTTCCAATCTGGCGCGCAGTGAGATAAGACATCTAGGAGGATAGTACTTTTTGTGGTTACTAACGTGCACGTAAATGACGACAACGAAACGTTTGCTGTATGTTATGTACATAATTGATCAAACAGCAGACCTAATAGGTGAGTAAATACTACGATTAATGGGTAAATTGGTAAATAAATGCCACTTACATCAAATAATTCAAATTCCAAAAGCAAGACATTCTTCTTTTCATTCATTTGTTTCATTGAATTGGTATTTTCATTCCAAAATATTGACATCATAATTTTGTCAAAGACATAAAGACTATAAAGTTTGTGTAACTTAAAAAATTTTGCAACAAAATGTTGCATCTGTCTCAATCCTTTTTGCGACAATTACACTATGGCAAGAGTTTCTTTAGACCAGTAACAACAATGTCAGTAAGAGATGCTTTGCGTTCAGCATTGGACGAAGAACTAGCCAGAGATGAAAAAGTATTCATTATGGGAGAAGAAGTAGCGCAATTTGATGGTGTCTACAAAGTAACGAAAGGACTATGGAAAAAATATGGAGACAAGAGGCTTATTGACACACCGATTACAGAAGCAGGATTTTGCGGAATAGCCGTTGGGGCAGCTCTAGCTGGATTACGACCCATCTGTGAATTCATGACTTACAATTTCTCGATGCAGGCTATCGATCGAGTGGTGAATGGTGCAGCTAAGAATTTGTACATGTCCGCAGGAAGATATCCAGTTCCCATAGTTTTTCGTGGACCTAATGGAAACGCAAAGGGTCTTGGAGCTCAACATTCCCAATGCTTTGCGGCTTGGTACATGCACGTACCAGGCTTAAAAGTCATGTCACCCTCTACCAGTGAAGATTACAGAGGAAGTCTCAAGGCAGCTGTGAGAGATCCAGATCCAGTTGTAATTTTGGAGAGTGAACTACTGTATAACATGGAATTTCCTGTGTCTGACGAAGCTATGGATAAAGATTTTACAATACCTATTGGAAAAGCAAAGATAGAAAAGCCTGGAAAGCATATAACTTTGATATGCCATGGACAAGCTACACCGTACACTTTGAAAGGAGCTGAGATACTTGCTGGTGAAGGGATCGATGCTGAAGTCATCAATCTGAGATCTTTGAGGCCCTTGGACTGGGAGACTATTTTTAAATCAATAGAAAAGACTCATAAGTTGATGACTGTGGAGTTTGGATGGCCAAGATGTGGAGTAGGCTCTGAAATTGTTGCTACAATAATGGAAAATCCAGTATTCTTTCAACTTGATGCTCCTGCTGTGAGGTGCACTGGAGTTGATGTTCCTATGCCTTATTCAGAGAAAATAGAATATGAATGCACGCCAAAGGATCATCATATTGCAGAATTCGCCAAGAAAGTCTGTGGATCCAAGATTTAATTTTTGTTCATCAAGCAGAAAATTGTCACATTATGTCATATGTGTATTGTCAATAGTCTGTGAATAATAAATTATATTATAATTATCAAAAAAAAAATCTCAATTTAAATATATACGAGTTAAATTTGAATTATTTGATGTCAATCATCTAATAATATATACTTTTATTGCAGTTATTATTTTTTGTGAATCTCTTTTTACGTTACAGATATCTCTGTCAAATAAATGTTCAAATAGGCAATATTATGATAGCAGAGAAAAAAGTCTTTGAAAACATTAAGGGTAAATATTTCTTTAATTTTATTTTATCATACATAAATATAAGTAATTTCTTTATTGATCTCATACGACAAATAATTTCATAATTTTTTTATATAATTTTAACAAAGAAAATGTATCAAGCAAGGGACAAGGTTTTTTGGTTTGCAATACTTTCTCGTATTGCTGTGGTAGTATTGCAAATGGTATTTAATGCAATATGTCCGGACCACAATGCAGATGCATTCCGAATGCCTATAGACCCAATGGAGAAGCGCTCATACATTGATGATATTGCTACATTTGTATTTGGAGGGCTAACAAGATGGGATGCACAATACTACTTACACATTGCAAGATATGGATACACGTACGAAAATACGCTTGCCTTTTTTCCGTTATTTCCAATGTTAATGAGATACGTCGCCATGGTACTCCAAGTAGAACCACCAATACTGAATCTTACCAGCACCATTGTGATATCTGGCTTTGTAATTAACTTTGTTTGCTTTGTGAAAGCAGCACTGATTCTTTATGATCTCAGTGAACTAGTCTTTAAAAATACCAAAGTAGCTTATAGAGCAGCCATATTATTTTGTATAAATCCAGCTAGCATATTTTTCACTGCTCTTTATTCAGAGTCAATGTTTGCATATTTGACATTTTACAGTATGCTGGAAAGTATTAACAATAATCCGTGTGTTTTCTTTCCACTGGGCCTTTCTAGTCTGGTAAGATCCAATGGACTAATTAATATTGGTTTTCCAGTTTATGTTTGGATAAAAAGTTTGTTGGTAACTAGCATACCAAATTTTATGTCAGAGTACAGATATTACCATGGTAATAGGAGGTCTTTACTCTTTGACTTAAGGCACATATTAATTTCCGTAGTTCATGTATTTTTCATGTTTATTTTTTCTGTGCTGCCCTTTTTCTGTTTTCAAATATACAATTATGTAAAATTTTGTAAATTAGAAACTAATCATACGATGCTTCCATACCATGTACAACAGTATGCAGTAGACAATAATTTACTGGTAGCAGGAAATAGTGAATTTTCATGGTGCAATTCAAAAATACCAATAGCATATTCCTATATACAAGACAAGTATTGGAATGTTGGCTTTTTAAGGTACTATCAATTGAAGCAAATTCCAAATTTTGTACTAGCCTTTCCCGTTTTATACTTAATGTTAAAATGCAGCATCGAATTTTTCAAAGAGCACAAATCAAAGCTTAGTACTTTAGAATTTTTTACTAGCATAGCTAAGAAGCAAAAGTCTGATAATGAAAAGTATCCATTAGAAATTTTTGTTTTTGTTGTGCATGGATTATTTTTAACGATTTTTTGTATTCTTTTTCTACATATTCAAGTAAGTACGCGCCTATTATGCTCAGCTAGTCCCTTACTATATTGGTACTGTGCCTTGGTAACTATGCCGAAAAGTAAAATTTCCAAAGCAATTAAACAAATAGAATATGATAGTCAGGATAATATATTTTCTAAATGGAAAGTATTTTTCCTTACACAGAAGGAGTATTCTCCTGTAGAAAAAATGATATTTGGATACTTTGCTGCATATGTGATTGCTGGTTGCTTTATGTACTCAAATTTTTTACCTTGGACTTGAGTAACAAAAATAAATTGTATATATTGTATAATCTGAGTTTTTTAATCATATTCACCTGCAATACCCATTATTGTTATAGTGTAATTAATTATTTATAAGAGGGTTTGGTTGGAGGAATTGTGGTAGGAATAAGTCTTGATAGCAAAAAGTGAGGAAGCTTAACTGCTAACTCAGATAACTTTTAACAAATATATTTACAATATATTACAGTACAGAAATAGGTCGTCATTGTAATAACATACATATAACAATTAACAACTTAAAATTCAGTTCGTTTCATGTTGTTTTCTATGTTTCAAAACTTCAGTTGGTAGCAGGTACATTGTTTTCTGGCAGTCTGGACACTCATAAGCCACGGCATTTTTCTTCTTTGACACAGGCAGAGTAGAACTTGTATTTTTTTCAGAAGCATTCTCTTTTTTACAAATACTCATATGCTGCAGTTTTTCGATGCTCGGAAGTGCGCCTCTAAAATTACAAGTATGACATTCCCAATCTATTTCGAGCATTTCACATGCTATTCTGTCGCTCCATTCACTTTCTACCAAGCTATAATTAAAATATATTTCAATATTAGGTTCATTGCACTTATTTATAAAATATATAAGAACTGAAAATCATCTTACCAGTTGAAAGTTATCTGTTTGGTAACGCGCACGCCTCCTTTTCGTTCATGAGGTTGACATTCGTAGTCGCTTGAAAACGGATTCGGTTTTAAAATTGTTGAGTTTTCTTCTCTGCCAATATACATCCTTTTTAAATCGGCTGCCAACAGCCGTTTCACTGTGTACGGTACTGATGTGTGCATAAAGTCTACAAGTCCTTTACTTAATTCGTGTTCTAATTCTTCGATATTTTCCTGTTTATTTTCTAAAGCCGAATCTAAAACATAATTATTTGTTTAAACTTTTTGTAGAAAAATTGAATGTAACATTATTATTTCACATGTAGATTCTTACCTTGCAGTTGGATATTCAACAGGTGGTCCCATTTTTGGCGCAATTTTGCTGCTTGTAATAAAAGAAGTGCACCACTGTCAGGAGTAGGAAAATCTAAGGCAATCCATGAGTCGCACGCAAGGCTATATTTTGAAATATTTTAGTTTATTAAATTGTTTCTTGAAAATTAATTGTAATAAAAATATTTAAGTACTACGAACGTTGTAAATGTCGAATTGGTATCAATCTCTTGAGCAAAAAGAAGTAAAGTTTGTGCTGCAGGTATCCTTAGCGTGTTCACTAAATATGGCTTTGTAGTTTCTAATAACGATCTGAAATGCAAAAATTAATGTTACATAATTATGTTCTAACGGATAAATTTTTGTTACTATTAATCGAGCATTACTTACAAATAAGTTAATAGCTGATGCTTAGGGCTAACAGGTGTTTTTGATTTGAATCCTGGAATAGAAACAATGTCTGGTTCTTCCAATTGTAATACTTGTGGGTGTGTTCCAAAAAAGCTCATCGGATGCAATGCAACAAATGGCTTGACTTTGGTATGAAATAGTTGCTCACTTACAGTCTGAAAATAATGCTGTGGTTATTGCTGGATTCACAATATAAGTATTTATTTTATAAAAATAAACTACCTTGCAATAATTGAATTCATCTGCAGACGCAAATTGAGGGTAAAGCCCACTGCATAAAATCAACTTGAGCATAGTCAAGTCTTTGTAACTGCAAGCTGTTGAAGCTGTAACTAGATTGCTAACTTGAGAGAAATCATTTCTCATTCTGAATTCAACATCTTTGATGTCAATTTCCTCATCCTCTTTGTCATCTTCTATTCTTATGTTGTCATCGTCGAGTTTTAATTGCTTTCGTTTATTAGCATCACTTCGTTTATATGATCTTTTCAATGACCTGAGTAATTTCATTTCTCCATGTCTTATGATGCGCTCAGAACTTGACATTTCAGAATTAACATCTGATGTGTGCAGCAATTTACAGTCCTGAAAATGATCAAATATTAAAATAAATTATAGTAATTTCGTGAAAATTTAATCACGCAAGGTGACAAAAATATTACTTCAAGTAAATCTTTAAATTGAGTTCGTAGTTTTGTCATTTCATAAAATCTTTGTTCTTCTAAGCCTCTTCTCTTACACCATTTTTTACTGGTACTACTTCCAGAACGCACTTCCGCACTGTTTGCGTGTTTTATTTCTAGCCATTCTTTATAAGCATTTAATAAAGTAATGGGGTCTCCGTGATCTGATTCCAAGTTTTTTCTCGATGTCTGTAAATACAATAAACGAAAAATAAAATTTGTAAACGCTCTAATATGTAAGTCAATCATAAAAAGTATCATAACGACATAATCACATACTTCACAATCAAGATCTCTGTACGCTCTATTTGTAAAGGGACTCTGTACGCTTAGAGCAGCAGCCAGAGATAAAACAGGTTCAACTTGATGAAATAGTGAGCCCATAATCAGCATTTTTCCGATCGTTATATCAACAGGAAGTCTTGCAAGAGTTTTTCCAATGTTCGTTAATTTCTCGTTTTCCGTTAAGGCGCCCTAAGTTTTAAACATAGTTTATGTAAAATAAAAAATTAAAATTTGATAAATAATTTTTTGTAACTTACGTGTTCTTTTAACGATAAAATCGAATTTTCTATACTCTCTGCTGGTGGAGGTTCTATGAAGGGAAATTTGCGTGGATCTGGTAAGCCCATGGCAATCATTTGAAGTAAAGAAGAATCAAGAGGCACTCTTTGCAATTCTGGTGTCGAATATTTTTCAAATGCTGAATAATCATCTCCTGAGTAAAGTCTGATTCCAAAAATATTTATATTTACTATTAATATAAATCTAATTATTGTGAAAGAAAAGAAAATCTGAAAAATACCTGTAGCATACACCTGGTCCTGTTCTTCCAGCTCTTCCTTTTCGCTGCTCTGCACTGGCTTTACTAATCCAAAATTCTTTTAGTTTTTGCATTTTACAGATTGGATCAAAACTCATTTCTTTGACTTTTCCACTGTCAGCTACAAATCTTATTCCATCTATAGTGATCGATGTTTCGGCAATATTTGTAGATACAATGCATTTTCTGACACCTTCCGGAGCATAACCAAATACCTACAACCGTTTTTACATGATTGTAAAAAAAATAAATACATTGTAGAACTGTGTTGTTGATGATTGAATTTTTACCTTGTCTTGATCGGCAATGGAAAGTGTACTGTGTAGAGGTAAAACTATCCAGTTGTTTTCTTTTTGACTATATTCCTTGGCAGCCTCTACTACTGCTGTGATTTCACTCATTCCACTTAAAAAGATAAGTAGGTCTCCTCTTTCATTTTCTGAAACATTGTCAAAAAATATTATCTTGTAATATAATGTGTACATATAAATTACGTATATTTGTACAAACAAATGATAATTTTCTTACTGGGATATTTTTTATCAATTATTTGCATAATTTGGATATATGGACTAGGATTGAATCTTTCAGATTTGGAATATTTGTCTTCTATAAGTACAGGTTTGTAAATCAACTGAATAGGATACAGTCTTCCAGGAACCTAAGTAAGAAAAAACATATGTAATAACAATGCATTTTTTAAGATACTGTGTTAAATTTTATCTCACAATACTTACTTGAATTACTCTGACATCTTCATTAGCGAAATAATTACTAAATAGTTCAATATTGATTGTTGCAGACATAAGAACTAATTTTAGATCTTTTCTTTGGTGTATAAGACATTTCATAATACCGAGTAAAAAGTCACCATGTAAGTGACGCTCATGAACTTCGTCTAAAACGACGACGTCATATTGTGAAAGTTCAGCTTCTCCAGATACCTTATTGTAAAAAAAGTCATGAGATTTTGTGGTCAATAGAAATTTATTATAAATAATGAAGATAATTATTTTTGTATACGTACTTGTCTCAGAAGAAGTCCTTCTGTTATAAAAGTGATTTTTGTATCTTGATTTCTCTGCTTCTCAAACCTAATTTGGTAACCAACTTTATTTTGGTTTTCGGTTAATGTTTCATAGGCCACTCGTTTTGCCAAAGATATACATGCTATTCTTCTAGGTTGAGTGCAGGCTGAAACATTAAAAATATAGTTGTGTTAAGAAAAATCTCTTGCAATCTCTTGCAATTTTAAATTGAAACTTGATCATAAATTAAACACCTAAGTACCTATTTGACCAAATCCAGCTGTATACAGATAT
The DNA here is from genome assembly GCA_900474305.1 of Cecidostiba fungosa. NCBI lineage: Eukaryota > Metazoa > Arthropoda > Insecta > Hymenoptera > Pteromalidae > Cecidostiba > Cecidostiba fungosa. The sequence goes on along the minus strand of UCOJ01000917.1, from coordinate 42,424 downwards.
TGAGGCACTTGCGTTGATTTTCCACAACCTGTATCTCCAGCAATAATAACAACCCTTTCAGTTTTAACAGCTTCTATTATTTCATCTCTATATTGAGCAACAGGCAAATTAGCTTGTTCTGTTCTTAATTTCTTTAACTTTTGGAATTTTTCTTTTTGCTTAAAATCAACATAAATTGTAAGTATGTCTTTGAATTTTTTGAGCCTTGCATCTGTTAATTCCCTGCTTTCCTCAACTCTTATGAATAATTCCTTACTACGATAATTGATTGAAAAATTTAACCGATGAAATTTGTCGTAATCATCTGGAATACCAAGTTTATTTGTACTACTTGAAGTATTTTTATTTTGTTTTGTACTCTTTTTCTCCATCAACTCATACTTTTTAACAAAGAGCCAAAATTCCTCAAAATCTCGAACCAGATTAAAACTTGAAAGAACTTTATTCAAGTCATATTTATATTTTAAATAAGTAAAGTCAGGATCTTCTTCTTCTTCAGAACTTTGTGCATTTTTCCTCTTTTCATGCTTTCTAGAATGTGAATCTCTATGTTCTCTTGATGGTCCAGCTTTTTGATCATCATATTTACTAGAATCATAGCCTTTGTGCTTTCTTACATCATAGGATGGATGGCTATGTCTGCGATCGTCAGAATACCTGCTACTATTTAAACCATCATCAAAATAGTTTTTAGTTTTGTCATAGTTAGCACTTTCTACACTTTTTCTCTTTGAATATTCTTTATCACTGTCTGATGAATTTACTCCAGAACTATATTTGCGTTTTCTTTGCTTATGTTTATTGTGAAATTGATCGTTAGATTCAGATGATGTGCTTTCCGAATCAGATTTATGCTTTCTTTCCTTTTTTTTAGAGTAATCACGTTCTTCACTATTACGAAGAGACTTTTTGCTTTTGTGTTTCTTCATGTTTAACAGTATTTAGTTGCTTTTTGCTAACAAAAGTCCGTTTCAAGATTTAGAATTAAACCAATTCTAACCTTAAATAGTTAGAATTGGTTTACTCGATCATGTTAGATAAATGATGTTGTCATTAGTTGTGTATTTCGACAAAGTACCATCGATTTCCTACAATATTCGGCAATGCATTCAACGTCATTTAAAAACACTAAATACTTAATTCAATTTCTTTGTAAATACAACTAAGTGCTGGACTACTTACCGGTTCTATTTACGTGAAAGGTGAAACATATGATCTAGTTTGTATATATACATCGAATAGAGTCAAAATGATATCGCAGATATCTGTTTTACCAGCTGATGAGTATATGTATACGCATGCAGTGAGCTTTATTTCTTCAACAAGCGGGAAAATTTATACGCAAAGTAAAAAATAAGATTAATTGAACATTGATTTTTTTAAATTAAAAATATCGTAAACATAAACCTTCTTTATTTTATATATTATTTCAACGATTTGAATTGTTTTGCATAGTGGATACATATACCTAATATACTGAAATGTTAGTAAAAAATTAATATTGATTTGTTTTAAGTATTATAATAATTAGCAAAAGTTCTAACTATACAAATCAAAACGGAAATCTCGGTGCTACGTAAATACACAACCCATATATCCAGGGCGTATTCGTTAAATTCCGGAACATCCCTATACCGCCGATTAAAACAAAAGTATAGCAGTTTTGAATGAGTTTTGGACTGGCCCTTCACCCATCATCGCATAAACTCTCCGGGATGCAGTACATATATAGCGCGGTATTTCACGTGTGCCAAAAATATACCTTTTGTTATTGGTCCTGTTTTGGTCGCTCATGCTATAATAACTGCCTAAGTATGCTGTAATTGTATCAAGTGTTGTACTTAATATTACTTAGTATTATTGGCTGGAGAATCTATTTCTGTCCATCTTGCCAGATAACATACATTTTTCTTCTATATTTTTGCATAACCATAAAGTACAAAAGTTTTGTATAGATTTACACTCTGCCAAAGTAGCAACCTTATTACATATTGGTGATCATTACATAAAATCACTTTGGCACGTCTTTGGGGGTAGATCTTATATGGAAAACCGAAACACTGCAGCGCATGGCTAATTAACTGACGCTTTATGTTGTTGGATATACCTCAGTTGCTGGATTCGATGCCACCCAGTTGTGGTTAATATATTGCGCAATAGAGAGTCTCGGTTTCGTCGTATATACACGATGCTCCAGCACAATGCAAGTTAATTAGGCGCACTCGGCAAAGTGCATTGAGTGATTCTCCGTGCAATTCGACGATATACGAGGTGAACCTCTGATTAGTTTCTTCAAGGATTGATGCAGTAGTAGCTGGAATCGATGAGTTGTTCTTGTTGTTGTTGTTGCCATGCGAACTTTTTCCGCTTCTTCTGAGTATACGCGATATTTTCAATCAACTAATAACGGCTTTTTATTCTATAGAATAATATCATCATTTGGGCTGACCCAGACTGGGTTATTGGGTTATAATACTCTGACCTTATTTGCAATCTTCAGTCCTCTCAGTTCTAGGACTTGATTAGGGTCAATTGTGGGGTATACCTTACAATCAGAGCTTCCTAATGTTATTCTAATCAGTGCATAGAGTTAGCATTCAGTGCAAAGGTTTCTTTGTTGAGTTATTACCAATCGAACAATTTCGATTTAACAAATTTTAAATCGCGCGCGCTCAACACTTGCAGGAGTACACGTGTATAGTCCTTGATGGGGCCTTAGTCCCGCACGTTTTCAGCATGGCTAGTAATCTATATTATAGCTGTGTCATACGCGGAGATTACCACAGGACTTGATGGCGTCATGAGGTCATCGCGTTGCTTTTTAACCGGCAGTCTATTTCCCCCAGCACCGTGTCTCTATATTGGAACCCGCCACGTGCTACACGCGGTCGAATGTGCTGACGGTCATAATTGACGATTCCTCGTGATTTTTAGCTGGTCCTTGGCGTGGATTCACCTGTGCGCGCTTTCGAGATGGTTGATTTATTCCGTGGATGCGAATCGTTTATTTTGAATCTGATGAGTAGGTATTTTTGAAAATTTGTTCTGTACAGCTTTTAGCTTGACGACGTTGAAAATATTGGTTGCATAGATTTTTATTGCGCATTATATATGCATAGCTACTCTTTATATGGATTAATATAAAAGGTTTTCATATATTCTCTTGCCGATTCGTTACCGGTCAGTATGGAGTAACAGACACTGCGCTCAAACACTCATAAGTTATCATCTCTATCAAACTATACTCTACAACAATCTTTATAAAAATTCCCAATACACCTGTTTATTTACCATCCAGCCTAATACATCAAAAACCGATCTCCTCAAAAAGACCGGTCTCTCTCACACACTAACCCTATGACCGCGTCATCGACCGTCCACTGCTGCACCTTCACCACCTCTTTCTCTTCCTCATGAAAAGCTCCTCCATGCAGCGCCATCCATCCGTCCTTCTTCCTTTTTTTTCTTTATTTTTTCGCTGTAGGTATACTCACCGCTATATACTATATACTATACCATCACCACCACTGCCGCTGCTGCTGCTGCTGCTGCTGCTGGAAAAGTCAGCGCGACTCGAGCGCATGGCAGTCGAGCGCTCGCACGCCACAAGGAGAGACAGACAGTAGTAGTGAGAGCGCGCGCCTGCGCCGGCTTCTCGCCTTTTTTGGGACAGACGCACGCGCGACTTGTATATACTTACCTGTGTGTGTCTTTCTCTCTCTATGTGTCATATATATGTACCGTGAACGTATAATGCTGTGGCCGAGTTGACGTGACGTGTGTTATGTATATATCGGGATTTTTACGATTGGGTTCGCTGCTGTGATGATTTTTTGGTATAACAACAGTGTTGTTTTGTGCTGGTGTGTCTCATCTCGATTTTGAATTGTTATCAGTGATCGTAGTAGCTTATTATAATACAGCGTTATCAGGAAATTAATACGTGCTCGAGCGATTATTAAATCGCGCGTGTGATGAATATAATTTTTCAGAGCGACGATATATAAGTAATACTGCAGCACTGCTTCAGCGAAAACGTAAACCTCTCTCGTTTCGAAAGTGTTTTCGAGGCGAATCCGGTTTTCGGTGTGTGTCTGTGTGTCTTGAAGTCGATCGCGCCGCGCAAAAACAGAGCTGCTCGTGTATAAAGCGCAAAAATTAATATCACGTGTGCAGTGTATTAGTGTGTTTTTTTGCTTCTGCTGCATATATATACGTAGCGGTTCGTCTTTCCGCGGATCGTAAATCGCCCACGTAGACGTACTATCCGAATTCCTTATCGCTAAGGTGTGTATATATATATGTATGAAACTGCGAGAGAGACCGGCTATATTATGTGCTCGTAAACGTCAAAATGCTGTGCTGCTGTACTTACAGTATAATATGCTGTATATATAGCTTTATTTTTTTTTCGTTTAGTTGCAGTTTGTTTGATATAATTGAATGTTTGAATTTTGTTATTATTCATTCAAAGATATCATACTGATCTATACAATGAAACGTTCCTACACTGCAGGCGTATACGTACATTATTAAAATTAATGGCAAAGATTCGTACTTTACGATAAAATAAATACGTAAAACGAGCCGAGCGTCGAAGTGTTGTAATTAGCCAGGCTAAGTCTCAATCCTTATACCTTTAAAAAAAGTGTAAATTACACGGTTCTCGGTCAATAAAAATAAAAAGAAAATAAAATTATGAGGTCACGGGAAATTTTAGGAAGTCCGTATATATTTACAGTACATATTGGATGTTATAATGTCGAAACTATATTATAGATATATACAAGATTTCTCGATATAAATAATACTGATGAAATTTACCGGCAAATTTTACGAAGCCGCATCATCATCAGATAACTTTTATACTCCTCACCTTGACTGTATACACGTAGTCTCAGATCTATCTTTAACAGCCTATAAAAAAACCGCCGCAATCTTTACGTACTTTTGTAAAATCACTCTCACCTCCGAAAAACCTGCATCGCTAGATCTATAATATACTCTTCGTAGTCACTCGAGCGCGACGATCGAGTGAAATTAAAAAAAAAAGGAACGACTCCTGTGCAGTATATATACACCACGTGCGTTTTTTGAAGCAACGCGCAGACGCGAATCGGACTTGAAAACGTATCACTCCGGCAGTGGCGCGTTCTGGTTCTGCCTATACTCGAAATCGAGGCGCGATCGAAGCAACGTGATTTCGGAAGCGCGAATGTATAATCTTTGGTTTGTGTTATAGATTTTATACAATTTTTGGCTGTGCTTTGTTTTCGGATGCGTTTTGTTATAAATTATATGAAGTGATTTTTTGGAAGTGCGCTTGAATGTTAAATCGGAGTATTTTAAATTTTATATATAAGAGGAGCGTTTTTATATGGCGAGGGATGTATAAGGAAAATTGAAATTTCGAAGGCGGAAAATTTGTAATTCTCATATATACGTACTCTCGAGCAAATGAGAAACATGTAAATTGGAGACTGTTGAGTTATGTGACGTTTCCGAGTCAGTGTACCGAGACTTTTAGAAGTGGCTGATGCTGGAATTCATAAAAACACTTTGTTATGCACTGCGCGCAGACGTTTCGCTCATAATCTCTGGTTAACATTATTCAAACATTCGACGAGAGAGCCGGCAAGAAATCTTCTAAAAAATGAATAAAATATTTTCGCGAGAGATATTACATTTTTTTTTTAAAAACTAATATTCGCTGCTACATATAATAATCGATTAAAAAAGTTTTTTTTTTGCTTCCAAAAGTCATTTTTATACTAAAAAATAAATATCGCAATCTTGATAGAGTGACGCAGGCTATTTTTAAATCTCCTGGTTTACTTTCTCGGCTCCGTAAAAACTAAACTCCTTCCAAGAAATCTCAAATGCACTCGCTCGCAAAGAAAAAAAGAGTAACAAAACGCATTCCGAAAGAAAGCATACATTGCTATAAAACCTAAACCAGCCGTTCCACCAGCAGCAGCAGTAGACATTAAAATTTCATCGACAGAAAAAAAAACGAACAGACGTGTCTAAGAGAAGAGAATTCAAGGAAATGTCAGAGCAACCGCCTCGTGTTCCTAATCCGCATCAGCAGTCTTTCGCGAAATTCTAAACGACGGACATAGAAGATTAAGCAAAGTGTCGTCGTCGTCGACAGAAGAAAAAGAAGTGTATGCAGCTCCTTAGCATCATCGTGTCAGGATGAACGGCATCGGCAGCCGAGTAGCTGCGCCCGTCAAGTCCAACACCAGCAGCAACAACGAAGTAAGCCAGCCGCCTTTCAATTCTTTTCCCGCCGCGCGCATACGTATTTATAATGTGTCCTTCTCCGACCGCCCACCTATATATACACCTTCTGTGTCTGTGTGTATATATGTAGGTATATAATAGGTGTATACATAATTTGTCGTTTCGCGTTGCTTAATATGGCGAACGCGCGAGGTGCACCGACCGATGATTTTTTTTTTATTTTTCAAGGGACACACGATCGATCGCACGTTGATTTTAGGATATAATCGTGTGTTATATATTTGGCCTCGTGGCACGTGCGCGAAGTTCCGCTTCATATAACGTTTTATATGAAGACCTTGACAGATCTTTTTCGGTGCTCTGCTATACTTTGATCGAAGTTATTCTTCTACTCTTGATCTTGATACGGTGATGGATGAGTTTATTTACGAACTATATATACTTTGTATATATACACGCTTGTGAGGTAATCTTTGGTCAAGATATTAATATTATGAAAAAAAGTAAATCTGCTGTGACGACATTGCAAAAGAAAGAAACAGAGAGTGAGATCACGAATTCGGCATAAGTTCTGGACCTCGTCGCATCGAGTCCCTCCCGTCGTGTGTGTGTGTGTGTCGACTCCGTGGAATTTGTAATTCATTGGCCAATGCCAGTCGCATAATCGGCTATAGTGCAACTTTTTGCCTATCTTAATCGGCGTGCTTGACCTGAATTTTTAAATTACGTTTGTCGCCTTATCGAAAGTTACAAGTGCAGTAAAAATATCTCAATAAATCAAGCTTCATATACTACTACTACTGTGGAGCTGCTGAAAAAACTGTGTCGAAGATTTTATTAATATCGTGTATAAACTGCGATTTTTTGTGACAGTCTATACTATACTGCGATACATGAGAAACGTAGTTTGCCGGTTTAATAAGTATTTTTCGCGGTATTCCTTTTATTTTAATGAAGGAATCTTTTTTTATGTTTAAATGAAATTTTTAATTATTTTCGTATTACATTATCTTGAACCATTCGCGTGTATTTTCAGAATACATCGTGCCTTTCTATATTATACTAAAAAGGCTTTGTCATAATTGCACAGTGAATAATAAAGCACTTTTCATTAAACAGTTCATTGAGCATAATCGCTTATTCACAAAGGTTATCTAATTAGATAGCTTTAACAATATTAACTAGGAAAATTCTTACGTTACATTATTCAAAAGCGTAATATAATTTATTACTACTTAATAAAAGATTTTTCAATACTAACAGTAAAAAAAGGATACTAGTCAAAGCCTAAACCATCTCGTGAAAAACAACGATAACAGCGTAAAACAACTGTCCATTCAACACCGACGAAAGGTCGGCTACCCTAAATACATCACAGCGCCACAGGTGCACCGTCGTGCCGAAAATATCCTACCTTCCTCACGACTACCTATATACATATACTTCCAACACACGTACACACGTGCTCTCGTACCAAGCGCACCTCAAGCTCTCTCTCCTTAGACACATAGTCCTTCCGCTTCGACTTCTTCCGTGCTATATGTATATATGCATCACGAGCGGAGGATCATCGATCTTGTTGCGGAATTGACTGGCGTTGCTCGCGTGTCGAGCCTCATAAACCGGCCACGACTCCCGTATGTGTGTGTGTGTATGTTGCAGGATGTTACGAGGATATCCCAAGCGGACTGTCTGTCCTATCCTATCGTATATATAGTGGAGACGTTTTTAGAGGGCTTCTGTTTGTCGTTAGGGGGATAGTCACGAGATACTATATAGACTGTGTGTATATATGCGTGTCGGTGCATGGGTGTGTTTTCACAAGAGGTCGAAGAAAGGGTTGAGCTGAATTTCGAGCTTGAAATTTTTCTAGTTGTTTATAGAGACTGTAGATATTTTTTTGTAATTAATTTGTCGATGTAAATCGTTAAACATTGACGAATATCATCCATCGATAGTTTTGGACTGGCCTTTATTTCCTGTTCTCATAATACCTCTTGAACTATTTGGGTTTCTGCTTAGCGAAGATAGGTGGCGCATTGGCTCTTTCCTATTTCCCTCATTACTTGAATGTGCGCACACTCCATATATAGCAGTGTGCTACCTATGCCAAAATTAGCTTTTGTTGAGCCTACAGCTTGGGCCACTCGTGCTATAATTGCCATACGGTGACAAACAGCACAACATGCACAATTTTCACATTTTAAAATACTTCATGCCAAGAAATTCAAAAGGCGACATATAAAAATCACGTGTTATTACGTGCACCCCAGAACTGTCACTCCCACGTATAGTTCGCAAAACCTTTACACATTCGCAAAGGAAGCAAACAAAAAAAAAAATAAATAAATAAAACCACCTCTCACGTGTATACCAAAATCTTTAATCGAATCATATAGTATCCCATTTGTAAATACAGGCATACAAGTCCATCCCGGTAAACGTCAAACTCAGCGTGTCTCCGTTTAATTTCGCGCAACTTCCAATACAAAATGCTCGCTTTTGGCACACGACCGTCGTCTTATCGTTCTTTCGACTATATATAGGTACATATATATATACATACATACGTTCGTTTCGCGGCTTATACGCGATATGCACACATATCGAACTTTTTCGTCCTCGATCCTCGTCTATGAGTCCTTACGACGTATTATTGCGTTGCATATGTGACGAGAAGCGAGTCTGATATTCGACGGCCGATATATCGAACGAGCTTTTGTGCGGAAAGTTGTAAGACGATGAGGAGGAGAAGAATGAATGCCTTGAAATTTGTTTACCGGGGATGGTATGTACTTTTGTAGTTTCTGGGATTCTTGGGTTATTGCGTAAGGCTGACGTAAGGTTTCGAGACATTGGAGGTTTTTATGTGTGAATCTGTATAGAGCTTTTTCAATTTGTAATCTATAGTGTATAATATATACATGGAAAAGTATAAAAAGCCGACGCAAAAGCTGAATGCAAATATTTACCGTCAGAGCGACGAGTAAAAAAGCAAACGGAAAGCATCAAAACAAAAGATGAATCCGAGGATAGCTGAAAAAATACGTATCTTGATATTTTTTTATAAAGAGCTCACACGCGGCTTGCGTGTATGCAGAAAATTAAAAAATTCATCTAGCAAATTGCGTGGTACAGAAAACATTTTTTGCGCTTGTTCGTCTAGATTTGCTCGTGCATACACGAACATACAACATGTACTGCGTAAAAATGTGGTAAAAAGTAAGGGAGGTCAAAAAGATGAAATTGACTAGATGGGTGTGTGTGTAATGGGGGACATGTATGTAGGAGGGGCCAGAAAGTCGACAGAATATGAGAGAGAGAGAGAGAAAGGAATCGAGGTAGAAAAATAGAACAGAGCTTTTTTTGATTAATTTGAATCTATCTGCGAATCGTTATCGATCTGCTTTTCCCTGATTCCTCTGCACTGATGAATTTCCCCGTAGGGGAAAGAACTCCAATCTTCGATGCACTTGTATACGCGATACTTGTTCGATTCCACAGAATTCGCTGATGTAACAACATTTCACGGGCTTTTCGTGGAAAAAGAGAGAAAGAGAGAGTATAAAAGTAGCTTTTCCGCGAATCCTCTCTGAATTTAAATGCAATCATTCAGCTTTTTTCTCTAATGTTATATTACATAGAAAAAAGCCTCGAGCGACTGAAATCCAATTTGTAATCATCCAATTTTGATGATGTATACCAAAGTCACGCTTGGAGTCTATAAATAGAAGAATCAAAGCTAAAATTCTACCCTCCATTAGATTACACGCCGGCAGCGAATCGTTCGATTATCGCAGACTCGTTAGACAATCTTCCGTGCGGCGAGCAATTAGTTGCCGCTTTTCACCCGCGGTAATGCGATATACACATCGCGACCACGACTCATATGTGTGTGTGTGTGTGTGTGTGTGTGTATGTGTGTATGGGGAACACTCGGAAAACGGCACAGCTCTCTCGTGTATACTTTGCCAGTTCGAGTTTAGTCCTTTACTCGGATGCACCTGCAATGCTTTCAAGTTTTACGGATTATAACGTCGGGATGATTAGAGTGACATTACAAACCGAGCAGAAGCTTTTTATGGATATTGTTTTCTTTTTAGATTTAGAAGGATAATATAAGGAAGTATTAGGATTTTGCTGATGTAGACGTTAAAATATGAATAATTATTATATTGTTATACATTTATTGTTATTTGGAATTCAATGTTGTTTTTCAACAAAATAATTATATAGTTTAAAGTATAATTCTAATATTTTTACGAGGGTTTACTTTATTAGGCGTAACAATTGGCTCCTTTCGTGTCTGCGCAAGTAATTTGAAAATGTTCAGTGTTACACACCACTCGATCAATACATCTAATTTAATTCTATTCCCCAAGAGGTTCAACCTTTTAATTTGGGTCAATGAAAATAAAGCTTTTCGTTATAGCTGTCGTGTGATAAGAAACATGCACTTTTTCATTTAATTAATTAATAAGACAAAATACATCGTGAAAAATCCTCAATTTGCTCAATGTGCATAAAGCTGGATTTAATTTGATACGCGAAGCAAAAAACCATCAATTATAACTGCTGGACATTTTTTATTATATACAATCTAGTATGTATTTAGTTAATTTCAAGTTTGAGAGAACCAATAATTTACGTGTAATATATTAAAATATGTTATGAAACTCCAGTTTAAATTACATCAGTATCTGTATTCAAACTTTCTAAATGATAAATTCATTGTGATGAAGTTTTTAGTCCGTCACATATACGAGTTTTACTGCGCACGAAAATCAACATTCAAAGTTTCGAAACGTTAAATTTTATGTTTGGTTTGCGGGAATTAAATAACGTATGCTTTAGTATATCATTCTACGAACATTTATACTAAGGTATAATTAAGGTTTTTATTCTCGCAGAAAAAGTGATAATTAATACAATAAGAAAAATTTACTAAAATAAATCCAAATTCTTTTCCAAAAATTAAAAACTTTTCAATTTTTTCAAACTCATATGCAATGAGATAAACCACATACTTGCTTATTGCCTTTTAAAGAAGATCGAGTCTGTCAAGGATCACTGAAATATATAAGCTCATGCGAAAATACGTTATACACGTAGCTGTAGTAGTTTCTGCGCTTACGCGGAGACCAAAGTATTACATTTATATAATATATAACCGAGAGTATTATTTGGCAATCGATTGCGCCTGATGCAGTTGTTGCGGATATTATGTGTTTAGAAGATTCTCCGATTGACTTGGTGCGTCTAATGAAACTTTTCGTCTGGATTATTTGATTGTTTCGTGGCTTATGCCTTAGTTTTTATAATATCCTGTCAGCGCAGTGGATTCTAAAAATATAGGTATTCCATATTTCTTTAAAAATAAATATTAAAAATATTCGTTTCAGTTTGTAAAATTAACTACATCGACTATGTAACTGTTGCACAAACGCAAAAGTATCTTTGTTGCTTTCAAAAGAAACATTCTTCGAATTTTCGATTCACTCTTTCTATTTACGGAACATCCCACGCTTCTAGCGTTGACTTCATCCCATAAGCACATAATATGCATCGAGTGTAATATCTCACAGACTGAACGATACGCTTCGATACCACCGGCTGATCTATAATCCAATACAAGCTGATACACTTATGGGATATAACGTAACACGTGGACGTTTTGTCGTTCTATTTGTAGATGTATATATACCTTCGTTTTTCTCGATTGCTCCTGTAACTCATCTTTCAGGCCTAAAATCGATATACCTGAAAAATTATTGCGCGGCGAAAATTAATGTATCCTGAAGGAAACTTGTACATTATATATAGCTTATCGGAAATTCATAATTTCAAACGTTTTATCACAATTTTTGTATTTACGAGTTAAAATCGATGGAAATCGTTACACATGCTACAGCAATTCATACATCAAAACCAGACGAAGCAAATCCGCACTAACATCGCACATTATACCATATCGATTTCTATGAAACCCTTCCATCCATGAAAAGCACATCAGCTCGAATCGAATAAATAAATACAAGGACTCTACTTATCCGCGGATATCTCACGTCAATAAAATCGCGAATATTCTGGAAAATCAAAGCTCGTATATATGCAATATATAATATGACGTCCATTAGCCATTTCCGAGGCTCCGGGGGCGCGTTTACACTCTTTCTGGACGATCGACGCCTTCGTGCCTCTCTCTCTCTCTTTCACTCACTCCTTCACATCCGTCGTCTGGGAATTCCATTAAGGCTGCGCAGTGTGCCGATCAGACGTTTTCATTGTTTTCGCGCCTTATGCAACGCTCTTTCTGTCTCTCGTCGTCTGGCGGTTTTTCAAACGTCGCCCCCGTTTTCCCGTAGTTCTCGCCTCGGTTATAGTATAGCATATATAGGTTCGCGAGGCAATCGTGATTGATTTGACGCCACGATTGGCTCGATGCGCCGGAGGGTTTAGTAATTTGTCTGATAAATGGAAATTTGAATGGTTTTTTTTTCGTATGATGATTCTTCGAGGGTTAGACTAATGTAAGTAGCTCGAAAATCAAGTTGGACATTTTAAGCAGAAATGATATTTTTTATAGTTGTACGAAGCTTGAAATCTCATCGCTACGAACTGCGTAAATTAGTCACACGTTCAGCCATCGCAGAAACTGTGCAAATACGCAGAAAAAAGTGAATGGTCAGTACGCGACACAGATCCAAAGTGAACTTCCTGCTGACGCAACAACAGGATTATACATACGCATAGAAAGTAATTAAGTCCCCCCACGAAAGCGAGAGAAAAAAAAGAACCGACGAACTTGACATCGATGTCGGCTCCTTATCGTTGCTTTGCATGAGCAACTTTCTGTCCTTATCGAACATCGTGTGTGTGTGTGTGACATTGGCTCTAAAATGCCGCGGACGAATTTTTTTTTCTATGGCGAATCTCGAGTGACGAGTGGTTCGTCTTGAAACGATTAGAATCGTGCCAATGTTGCCGCGCGAACGTGTCTGGTTTAATTTAGAGAGCTTGTGTATAAGGTATACGTATATAAGGTGTAAATGTTTCGTTCGCTGTATACACTTGTTGTTACGGTAGTGTGGATTTGAATTTTCTATTACGTCAGTGTTTTTTTTAATTGAAACGTAGTGCGAGGATATAAAAATACCAGCGTCGTTTTATATGGGTTGATTGAATTGATGAATTTACTGAAATCCTACAGTAGCACGCAATCGAATTGGTTGTTTAATTTTACATTCGATTAATTTAACTGACGCTCTCTCGTTTTCTACCTCCATTAATTATTTTTCTCTGGACAGGCTTTCAATTCGTTTACTTTTTATTTCTTTAAATTGAATAGTCACAACTGAATTAGGTCACTTAATATATTATATTATTCATCAAATACACGAAAGCAAGGGCTTCCACATAGTATATTCATTTTATTTTTAAATTTAATCACATCAGTCGAAACACATCGTTAGCTAAATAAATCCCAGCAGCCAACCTTCAGCACCAGACGCATAATGAATTAGTCAAACAAGACAGCAGCAGCAGATAACCTACCATTTCAATATTATCCCCCCAACACGCTGTAAATTAAATTCCCCACAACTAATTGCACAAACGTACGTCCAAATCGGGTACATATAAGATTTCAATTTGCGCTAATACATTTATCCATCGCAAAGAGAGCGAGAGAGCTCCTCGATCCGTATACAGCTAATACGTACACATGGAGTAAGCTCGTTAAGGTAAAGAGAATTTGTGGCGACAGAGAGTCACATTTACCATTTCGGTGCGCGTGAGCGATGACTTGGATAATGGACGCGACAACGAGAGAAATCCGTTCGCGAGAATGCGTGTAACGCGATCTTTATCTGTGAAATTGAAGGTATTTTCCGAGCGAGTTGCGCGTTATTGAACCGATTCTTCGTAAATGCGACATGTTTTGTTACGCGGTTGTGTATATATTATGATAAATTGCTTGCCCTTTCAAGATTATGGATGAATGAGGTGCATCGACGTGATTGATCGTTTTAGCCATTTATTGATATTTGAAATATTATCCTCGCTTGAGTATATTAGCAACAATTATTTTTTTACAAGTCATCGTATATACGCATAAATCTTCATCGTAGCCTTGATCTAAGGACGAATTTTCGAAAAAAATCGAATATGGTCCTAGAGGAACTAGTCCTCAGTGGCTCCTCGTGTAATAACGACGTTTCAATAGCCTAGAGAGATCAGCGAGTAATCGATCGTCCGGACTCGCGCAAAGGATTAGGGCGCGTTCGTCCGGAAGAAATAAGACGTTCGACGATGAGAGAGAGAGAGACATTATAAAGAAGGGATTACATAAGTTTCATACGTTCGAGTGCATACGGGCTTTGCAGTCGTTGATGTACGATCCTCATAATTCAAACTGCGCACCGAGACTACTCGTTCGTTGTATGGCTGTAGTGTGTATGTGTATAGCGGGGATATAACCAGTGGACTCTATGTGTATATAAATAAAGAGATCGACGAAGGAGAGTTATTTTCTGGTTTGAGATATGGGACGTATGCTGAAGTGTGGTTTCTTTCCGGAAATTCGTGATAGATATTGTTGTATGTGTAAAGGATGTGATGGTGGTAGAAGTTTTTTTGTCAAAAGTCATGAATTTACTTATTGAAAGAGCGATAACTTTTTTAATTTTTACAACGTAGAGTTATGTTTGAAATAAATTATGTTCCTGATGAAATCGTGTAATATTATGTTATGTTATGAGTTACGAATTTCTTTTCAGTTATAGTAAACTTTAATTTGATCAGTATACATGCTTTTTTCATTTTATTTTACAGTATTTACCAATTGATGAGATTTATTGATCAAACGAATAAGGTACAAATGTTGGTTGAAAATTCTATACTGAGATTATTTCACGCTAAAAATTACCACAAATGTTAGGGTGATTTTTACCATTCTATTTCACTAGCGTCGCGAGCCTTTGAATGTTCCCGTTTGCTGTACAAGGCGAAGTTGAATAACACCGTATCTTTTATTTTCACATTAATGTTACTGTATTGGTAGTTGCCGATCTCTTGAATGTCGGGAGACAATACGTCCAAATGGAAATCACCCATGTCATCGAGCACGAAAAATCCCTTCTTCAAACGGTTGGCACATAATGTATCTAGGCTTGGTAATAGTTTAAATTTAGGCAATGGTACATTGTCATGAGAAGTTGCTGGGCTGATCTGTACGTTGTTTTTGTAGATAAGTTTTTCTCTTTTGTGATCCTGATTCAAAGTGAATAATACTACGGTCAACTGAAATGTGAAATGAATAAGTTATAGAGGTTTATTGATTCTTTGCACCATGGCGTATTTGTAATCATTGTATATACTCCGCACTTTTATGCTAGGAAAAATTGTTTTCTCTAATGCAAGGAGAAGTCATATAAAATTACTTAAATGTAAAATCTGAGTAAAATATGCTGAAAGCGAGCATGTATTAATCAAAATTTTTATGGGTTTATGAACGACAAAGTTTTTGTTGAAGCAAATATTTTTTTAAAAATCAGTCCTCAAAAATGTAGATATAAAAGCATTTACGAAATGAAAAACTTGCCGCATTAACAGTTGTAGCATGAACAGCCCAAGCAGGCTCAACAAGAGGCACTTTTGGCATAGATGGCATACCGCTATATATGAATTCTGCTCACAGATTGTGATGAGGGTAATGCAAAAGTGCCTATGCGCCACCTATCTTCGCTAGCCAGAGGCATGGAAGCCAGAGATATCGCATGCTTTTACTAACTAACTGCATAGATTGCTTTACTACATTTTTATGAACTACTTTTTCCAGAAGGATGATTATTTACTTACGTAAGCCTCTTCTGATATGTCTTGGAGTATTTCATATTCCAGATGAACATTGTTGTAAGTCTCATTTTGTTTGATGATCGAACAATTAAAACTTCTCAGGTATTCTGAATTAACATACCATATTTGACAATCCGTCACTTTGATCTGAGCAATAATAACAATGATTACAAGAATATACAATAAAGTTCAGAATCTTCGTATTGAAACTCTTGTAAAGAAATACTTACCTGTGGTACCAGATCTTGAATTTTATCGTCACCTCTTGCTTGCTCACCGACCAGAAGAATCAAAGTAACGACAGCTATGTTCAAAAATTGATCCATTTTTTCTTATAGCGTCGCACTGCAGTATGCCTTGTGAAAATGTTAAATGGCATAGCTGCTATCCGCTTTTTATATTGTCATCACTTTTTTTTGCAGTTGTATGATTAATACGTTGAACATGTCACAGGTGTTTCTATTCACAACAAAACATAGTGTCAAACGATACGATGAATTATGGTTGAGTTGCTGCTTCATTTTTTCATCTAATATATCTATAATGCAAATATATAAGTGAATGCAAAGGCCATAATACACTAAACAAATGTTTGCATGCAAATTGAACGTTTGTTTTTCATTGTCTAAGGCAGTGTCTTCTTAAAACTAATTTACGGTTCTAATAGAAAATATATTAGCTATATTTAATTTTATTTATTATAACAAAAAAAAATTCATTATATACTTCTGACTATATACCTACATACCCCAGAAAAACTTGAATTTAATTTCGCCCACGTTAATCGTTCCTAAGCTCGCAACCACAAGCCAATTTTGAAATCAGTCGAGCGATTTCCTCCTCCAAACACCTTATTCTTCGCACTTGCGACCTTCACCTCTTGAATCCCAAAAGCATCTCGGGAATTTCGCTTACCGCAAACTTTGCGGCCTCGTTTAAGTACATGGTGTCACGCACCGCAAAACAAGTTGAATATATATCGATATATATTGCAGCAATTACCGCGCGGCCAATGGACGAAACCTCTTGGAAGGCTTTGCCTTAATCGTTCGTTTCATTATATACATGTTATAAGCCACCGCTGAGCCTTTCCTTAATAGGAGCAATGGCTGGTTGCTTGTAGGATACATATATACTTTTGCAAACATTCTATACAGAATACATTTTATTAATATAAAAACTATACCATTGTTATTTGTCGTGGCTATTTTTTAAATTTTTTATGAAGAAAAATATTACATTATGTGACAATATAAAACACTTTCACTTAGTTATATATAATTTATTCTATACGTGAATAACTGTGTATAACCATATTATATTCATTAAAGCGAACATTATGTATACTTGTATGAATAGATGAATACCCCACGATTTGTATAAAAAAATTGCATCGATCGCGTGTCTTTCCTTCGCTAATAATAAAGTCATCAATCACGCAGACAAATTATTGGAATTATTTCAAGAAGCCCGTGGGCAGTGAGCATTTTATTGATAGTTTAAATCGGAGCCGATCGCATGGAATGGTTTACACGTGGTTAATAAGGCTGCATATACGTCAAGTTCAGCAAGCGTAACGTAATCAGCAGAAAAATACGGTGATCTAGTCTATACACCAATAATTACCGTGTATCATGTCGCTCCTGCACAGTCCACATAAAATTCTAGATCCTCTTATAAAAATAAAAGTAATTCTCGCGTTATTCATCGTCCTCCCACAAAAAAGAAAAATATTTTCTCAACGCGTCATCCAGTGTCACGGTCACGTCGGCGTGCGAAAGAAGCAACAAAGACGCGCCCGAAAAAAGTCCAGCCAAGCGCGAAAATTATAAATAGCTATCGCTCACAGCTTGTACAGAGAGTATAGGTATATAATAAAGAGGCAGCTCCGCTATACAAAAGACCATATTTTTTTTTCGTCTCGTCGATCGGCAACGAGTTAATCGATCCGATCGCTCGATTCGCTAACGATTATTTCACGCTCGAGCGCACAAGCCGGTAGCCGTGTACACCTACTTATATATACTCTCAGAGTTGCAGCAACTTCTATATATGTACGCGTGTATACCCCTCTTGTAAACAAAAAATCGAACGCGGAAGCCGAAATTGATATTATCGGGAAGAGAGAGAGAGAAAGAGAGAGGTGGGCGCATTACACGCTGATTTTATTTTTTTTCGTTAACTCTGCAATGATACCAACGTATATATGGGAGCGGGAATAAAAATTTTATTGCGCGAGAGACACGTATCTATATCGTAAATTTGCGCAGTTTAGCCGGGCTGCACTTACGTCATGTTATTTTACGGCCGAGTGTTTATTTTTGCGCTTTACGGTAATATGCGCGTCTGATTTGTTTCTCGTGGTCTTGTAGATTTTGCATAACTTTTTCTTTCGACTTGAAAAATTTTAATCGACATGCGAGAGAGATTATAATATATATCAATCAAGCCTGTGTGATCTTGTATAGATTCGATGATAAAACTCTCTCTCTCACTTTTCTTCTTTGTCAGCTAGATTTTAAGAAGCCTCTCGTAAACCTTTTTTCTCTTACATAAGACATCACAGACGAACAAAACATACACACGAGGGTCTACCAAGGCACATTACGCGCCCGGGTAATCAACCACACCCCGACGACTCGAGGCTTTATCTCTATACGAGAGCTGCACCCTTCAATCTCGCCCTTCGCAACTCGTCGTTCACGTTACAGACCTATATATGTGTATATACATATACGACTTTTCGTGCCGGACTGTGAGTTTTACCGCGTGTCTCTTCTATTTTTGCTCGTAGTATGGATTATCATGGCGGAAGGGTTCGCTGGGTAACACACTTATAGGCGGTGATAAAAAAAAGAACCCCGACGACGAGCTCTCCGGGCTGTAATAAAAAAGTTATCAGCTCATGAGAGAGGCTTCCTCGTCAGTGTGTGTGTGTGTATTTCCGTGTAATAATCTCTGCACCATTACTTTCTTTACAACGAAAGGATGATGACTATTTTTCAGTTGAAAAGACGATCCCGAGAGAGCGATAGTTA
Source organism: Cecidostiba fungosa (assembly GCA_900474305.1). NCBI lineage: Eukaryota > Metazoa > Arthropoda > Insecta > Hymenoptera > Pteromalidae > Cecidostiba > Cecidostiba fungosa. The sequence goes on along the minus strand of UCOJ01000917.1, from coordinate 23,285 downwards.
TGTATACAGCAAACAATTATCTTTTGGCCTTGTTACTGCGTGATACGGAAGGGCGACGATGTCATTACATTTGTGCCCTTTCGGCGATTCGATCATGTATTATTAGTATTAGGAGAACGATTGCAATCGAGTTGTATTTATGAAAAAACGTAACTCGCCGTTATAATTCAATTTAATCCGTATGTACGAGGATTTAGAATTAATTTATCATAATAATAATAACAGCTGTTTTAGAATTCAAAGTGTATGTACGCTTTGATTTTCCCGTCGAATGCCGATGTTTGTTTTAATTGCGTGAGCGATCTTGAATATACCTATAACTATATCCATCAGGGTAAAAGCTACTCTATTATACAGATCGATTGACTTTTCGAAGTGCATTATTAATGCAGGCCTTACATGTGCGGCTTATTGTTTCGAAGCTAGCGGGATAAAATAAACACGGACGTTAATTAATCGCACGTTTAATAATTATCGACGAAGCTTTGCATGTTTGCGTTACGCTCGTTGCCTTTTGCGTTATTACGGCGTTCGATTAAATTAATTACGTTTTTTTTTGTGGCGCGCTTGGTTTGTCGTTCTTGTGTTAATGAAAGCGAGATAATTCTCTCGAACTGAGTGAAAGAAACTATTGGGGCTCGGCGAAAAGCTAAATTTCATTAGTGCGAAAGTTTTTAATTTAATTTGGTATATATTGTGTACAAAGAATGGGCTATACGGGTTATTGGATTTTTTTCATACGTGAATGTATTCGTTTGCGGCGATCGAAAATTCACGAAAATGAAGGACGTTTCAATAATGTTTTAATGAAATATTCTTGGCCAATATTAATTGAAATACCTTCGATAAAACAAATCCAACGAAACTGGTATTTGTTTTTCAACACATCGACTTTTCCAAGTGAAATAAAAAAAAAAACAACATCAACGCGAGAAAATCTTTATGCATACATACAGTCTCGCAAACTGATGACATTCTCCTGTATGAATCCTACACGCTTTCCAATCGATGCTTCAATTCGACTTGTCCACGGTGGCATCATTCACTCACTCTGCGACAGAAGTGCAAAAATGAGGTCATCGTTCGTGGAAAATACATGGTTACACGCATATTCCACATCAGTATATAGCGTGGCGAAATCGTTTATTCGAAAATGACGAAAGTCGCCGCGATAAACGCTTCAGTGTCGCTGAAGGCATTCTTTGATCTCGATCGTAATGAAGCTCGTCGATTGACTAATTTTTTTAATTCCAGGATAAACTTTTACGAGGAAAAATGACAAGATACATTTTTTAATTTATATATACTTAACGAATCGCACTTTTAAATCCGCAAACCGCACATATATCATTCTCATCATCCACTTGAACGTCGAGCCTCTATAAAATCATTGATACTTACACCTACTTAACTCACATTAATCCACGTCCTGCGGGGCTGTAATAACCAACGGAAACCAAAGGCAAACCATTTCCGGACGCACATCGTTTCGAGTGCATATTAAATAGGGTCGAGGCTCCGATAAACAAACCGCGCTCGTGATGTACCACCAGCAGCAGTAGTTCCTCCGTATAGCGGCTCGGATCAATTAGCGCCAATGAAAGTCACGGTCGCGGCGGCGGCGGTGCTAATCCGTATACAAAAACTCGGTCGAGTTCTAAATTCGCGTGACGTCCGAAGATGGATGTAAGTGCTTTTATACTGCGCTATGATCTGCTGTTTTGTCGTGAATTGCGAGAAAGACTGGTGTGTGTGTGTTTTTTTTAATTTTCTTTGTGGGAGAACGGAGAGACTTAGAAAAACAATTTATAATAGCAAAAGTTTTTTTACACACACTTCTAAAAACAAAAATTATACGATAACGCATTTTTCAAGAGCTCGAAAATTGAACTTTTTTCCATTGACACTGACAAATCCAATATCAGCTCTGGCGCATTGCGTCACCGTCGAGGTCCTCGGCAGTGAAAATTCGAGGTAAAATATCCGATCTTTAAAAAAAGAAAAAAAAATGTTTGACGAAAGTATATTATAATATTTTACACACATACTTATAACGTGACTTACGTGTACATCTAAATATAGAAGACTGAGAGATGCAGCATTCCAGTGCTGATGATGGTTGACACGCTTCCGCGCGATCACGATACTTCGAAATTTAATATTGCGTAACACAATAATGATACGATACAAAGTGTTAAGGATGAAAACGTTATATAATTCTAGAATTTTATTTACAATGTGTAACAAGCGCATACCTATCCATCGTCGAAATTCGCGAATACTTTCTAACATTTTTCGAGAAAATAATAGTAGGACGTTATTATAATACGTGTGCGCAATTTATTATGCGGCTTATATTTTCGAAAGAAAAATACTATAACAATAAATCATGGCCAAAGTATATAAGTAATGGGCTAGCCGCTTCACATTTATCAAGATTTTAATTGTAGCTATTATCAATAATTCTTTCATGATTTTACGTACAACGCTCAAATATATATTTATGAGCAAATATTTGCAAATATCGAATGCGTTTCAGCCGCAGGTCAATTATGAAAGTCATTTTTATTGGATCAAGCGCAGATTTCAGCAATTTCGCGTTCGATAATTGCCACAACTGGCTGATGCTGCTGCGAAGACATGGTAATATTTCTCTCGAAAGAGAGCCGAGTATATGAATTACCGCATCAGCGTAACTTGTGTATCAGATTTGTTTCAATCATATACCTTAATTTTTGTGCATCAATCAGCTGAGCTGAAATAACTTCCTAATTGTTGTTTGCAAAATTCGCAAATATCTGTTATACTTCTTCTCGCAATAGCAATAAATGTGCATAAATTTCATATGTATAAAACTTACGAAACTTTTTCTATATAGTTGACCTACTTTGAGAGAAACAAACAATACCTACTTATATTTAAAAAAACCGTCTAAAATTTCAAATTACGACATGATACTAAAACAAACCTAATTAATTTGCCAAACAGAAGCGCGCGACTCTCGCCAAAGAACGACACGAGGAAGGAACAGGTGTTCGCCAGTCGAAAACTGCTGACCGCTATATACTATAAACACGCGTGACTCAATCGCTCGAGAATGCGCCAGTGGTCCGTCTGTGTATGTATATACGTATATTATATTATAGTATACCGTGTCGATGGGTCTCAAGTCCCCGAAGAGAGTCGCTGAAGCTGCTGCGGCGTCTGAAAATCTGTCTGAATTTATTATCTTATATTAAAAAATGGACGAATATGAAATCTATCTGAAGAATGCAACTTAAAAGCAGTTACAGCATGATCGGCCCAAGCAACAGAATATAGGCGGCCAACAAGGCAATTTTGACACCGCTATATATCTACACTCGGCGCGCAGATTGATGAGGGAAATGTATTTTCTGTAGAAAAAGAGCCTATGCGCCACCTATTTTCGTTAGACAGAAACTAGAGAGTCGGAAAGTTCAAGTGGTGGGGGAAAGGACAGTCCAAAACAGTTTAGTTTACGCGTCAGTAGGGTGGTGAGTCTTTTTTCACCCTAATAATAAGATAAAAAGCATTAATTGAATATATCCATTATAATGAAAACTTGCCTGATGAATATTCACGCATACTTATTGCTATATGTAGTCTTCAGAAGTGCTGATAATTCTTCGCGCCATTGTCAGCCTAACGTCAAGCCTATATGTACATTTTAGCGACGTTAAAAAATGTGCATATAATTTCGTTTATCCTCTTTGACGCCAGAAGTGCTATTCCGCAGTAAAAGACTGGAAATAATGGTATTTCTAAAATTGAAACTTTGTACATTAATTAAAATTCATTCCTATAATGCTAGTATTGTTGTCTTTTCTCGTTCAAACAAAAATTCTAGAATGAGTATCGTTAAACAAAATGCTACCGTGCAGACAATCAAAACCTTCAATCAATGTATCAATTAACGCTAAAACGACTGATGTTCCCTATATATACTGTACAAATATGTAACCATCATTCAAGTCGCACAAATTGCACCATAAGCTTCATAAATCAGCTCGGCAAAGTCTCTATATTTGTGTACAGCCGCGCGAGCATAGCACTTCAATTAGCGACCAAACAAAACGAAGCTCGCAAAAAAATGAAAGAACAAAACAGGCCACACGCGCAAAGTGTACACAAAGTAAAGACATGAAACCAACCAGGCGAAAGAGACACTTGTGGAGCCATATATATATACATGCACACATGTGTGGTCCCTATACTCCTCAAGGACGTTGAAATATTATCGTGTGTCCCACTGGTGATGCGAAACGCCTGCGCCTCTGCAGAAGAGACACGACCGACGAAGCGAGTCCACACATTATAATATTAACCAACTGATGTCACTTCCGTACACGGCTGACATCATTCCCGTGAGTACTGTAAGTCTCAATGCCACTGATGGTAAGGAGTTGTGCGATTAGCGGAATTTAACGAGTGGTGTACTTAGGCTTAGGTCAACTTTTTGCTGGAGTTGTGGTGGGAGATGCGATTGTTTGGGTTGAAGAGCTGGGAAGTGTTGGTTTATTAATTGCAAAGCTTATATACTGTAATTTGTATTGTATATTTGTACATTTTTTTACTTTAAATTAAAGTCAATTACAATTTATAAATAAAATAAATTATTATTGATTTTATCAGTGCCCATGCACAAATGTCTGAAATAATAAATTCTATTATTGGAACTTTAAATAACGCAGTATATGCTTCGAATAATACGAACCATTAAATTAATTCATCGAACAATAATTTTGTTTATTCGAAACGAAAATATCGCATGACAGGTGTATCTCCAAGGCTATAAAATAAATGAATTGATCATAAAATAATTTTAATCAAAAACTGTATATAATTTACTCTTTAGTATAAATTTTACTCAATATTTTTATTTAAAAAAAAGCAAACTTATGCAAATGACTTAGGAAAAATATGCATTTTGTGGATATAGTAAAACTATGAATAATTGCAAGTAATAGAGCGGAAATGTAACAAATAAACTTGATTCAAGTAAAACATTTTTAGCAAAGATAATTAGTCAGTACTAAATAACGAAAATATAAATTATAACATTTCTTGAGAATGAAAATGAATTATCGTATGCTGCAAATTTTATAGAGAAAAGGTTTCATTCCTACGAAGCAGCGTTCTACGTAACCGACGTAAGGTATGGCTTCATGCTTTGAGTCTTGCAAAGCGATTCTCGCCACTGCCACTTGATGTCGCAAGAGTTTTATAATTTGAAGCACAGATTTCACAACTTGCTTAATTATAACAGGGTGTCTACCGATCCTGAAAAACAGGGAAAAAAAGGAAAAAAGGAAATATCAGGGAATTTTTTTAACTCTAAAAAATCCTGAAACTATCTCAGGAAATTTTTATTATCATGAAAATCCTGGAAACATATCAGGAAACATTTCCTGAATCCTGAAATTTTTTCAATGTTCAAATTTTTTTGACAAGAAAAATATATTATATTATAAAACAATGTATGATGGTGTATGGTGTTGCATTTATAGCAAGCAGAAATAACTTTGATACCAACATTGGAGATTGGACCACGTTCTTACATACATAGATCGTAATTTTAACTGGTCATTAAACTTTCTGGGTAGTTTCTGGCCAACGAAGATAGCTGGCGAATAGGCGCCTTCCTATTTCCCTTATGCGTTATTTGCGAACCCAGTGCATGTATACTTATAGCGGTATATCACTTCCATACTAATTAATACCTCTATGGCCACATCAGCTACCACCTCGCAATATTATTTGAAACAAATAAATCACAAGCCACGTCAAGAAAATATTTTGCTCATAAATTATCAGCGCAAACGAGCCTAAATCTCGCCATCTGTATACCCGTCAGTGTCCCGTGTCCCCAGAGAAGTCATGTAAACCATAGCAGCATTAAACATTCGTTTATTTGTGACTCGCCGCTCGTAAAACCCGTATCGGCCCGCATTAATGTACATTTTTGGGATCATCCGCGATTATACGGCCTTTCAGCCTATTTTAACCTCCTGAATATCTTAGCATCGAGCAGAAAAAGACGAAACGAAAATTTGGGTTAACTATAGTCTATTTCCGAGTATAATATATCGTTCGCATCTCAAAACTAATATTATCGTGTCACGCTCGTAAAATCCAACGTCGAAGGGCATCATCATCGTCGTGTCTATATATCCACAGAGGCGCGGCTGTAATACAATTTTCGAATGAGGCAGAAATCGCGGATCACTTAGCGCCGTATCATTTGCCTATATATATATGTATATAAGAGCTACCCCCCAAGCGTCCCGTTACGTAATCTCGAAATGGCCATAGAGAGAGAGGCAAGATTGCGTGCGCGCAGCTGTAAAAATGTTTACGGAAAATTACTCGGACGAGCCATTCGCGAGCTCATTATCGGGGTAATAAACCGAATGGAATAACGCACTCTGCGTGTTGCAGTAGTATAGTGTGTTGTGATGTGTCGGGATAGATACGAGAGTGCGTTAAACAAACGTAGTTGCAGCTTTGGGTTTGTATGTAATCCTGTAGGGAGTATGAAGCGATTAGTTTTTATAATCAATTTTCTACGGACACTCGATGATGCGTGCACTTTTATGGCTGTGGATTATGTTCGCGAGTTTCTTTTTTATTATTACATACCTTTGCATAATTTGTTATAAGTTTTGAAGAGTTTAAGCAGTTATTGGGGTACGAAGATCGCGAAAAAGAAATGATTCTTATCGAAAATATAAGAAGCCAAGTCAAATTTCTCCGCCATAAAATTTTTAAATTATATATATACAACAACAAAAAGAAACTTGTAAATCAGTGTAGTCAAGCTACACACACTCGTAATTCACGAGTATATGCAGCAGGTTCTCAAAAGCCAACAAAGACTTCAGCAACCGAAAGTAAACAACGCGTGCGAGTGTCTCAAAGCCGACGAAAGGCTTCTGACGTTTCTCCTCGAGGTCGTCGGTGTGTATATGCTGGCAATATTTCACTCGACGTTCGCGCGCGAAAACGGTAGCAAGTGCAAGTCGTCGGCCGAAACAATAAACCATCGCGGCGATGATAAAAGTCGTCGTTTTATAATGTACTTCGTATATACATATACCCCAGCAAAGCAAAGGATAATTGATTGAAAGGCGTGAACCTCCGGTTCTCGGCCCTCCGGGCTTTGCTATATATACATATAATAGTAGTCTTGTGTATATAGAAGTTGATAGGATCGAGAGAGACGAGAGACCGTAGCGGATCGAAAGAGAACGAACGAGCCGTTATAGGTGTGTATAGAGAGAGCGAGAAAAGTGCAGTGGAACGACTGGATTATTCTGTATGTAGGGTGGAACAGTGTATTCGAGCTTATAGACTGCGGTTTTGAGGATTAGCGCAAAAAATAATGAAAAACATTTTAGGGAATGTTTGAGATGAATTTTTAAATTTCATAATAGTCTTTTATAAACTACAACGGCTACTTCATATTATAAATCAAATAAACAATATCTATTCACTCGTCTGCATTGTTATACTGTTAACTTCGTACTCTATATATACCCAAGACTGTTGCTGCTGGACGATATTGTGACACGGACCGCTAAATGCTTAACGGTTCCGCCGTAAATCCAATTAGAGCCGCGCTTTTCTCCCCCACTCGCCAACTGCGGCTATACTACTTCTACTTCTTGTTGCGCTTGACTCTATCTCTCTTGGACACGGCAGCAACGTTACTCCTAATTGTATAACTATTGCAAAGCCGGTGGCGCGACGAAAGTTGGACGACGATTCATGCTCGAGTTGGCCTACGGTTGTTGTTGTATTACTGTGTATTAATTGTATATATATACGGGACTGAAGTTGTTTAAAAATGAATTTGTGGTTTATAAAGTGGAAGTAAAACGTCGTTGTTATAGGATCTGATGAGATTTTATAATTTTGACATTGTGACAGATAAAATAATCGTTTACTACCAACTATAATAAACAGCAAAGATCATTCGAAGCCTTAACGACGCAAAAAAGCTTTCCTTATTGCCCCTCAAGGCTCGCTGTAAACTAAGTTATATTCGATAGTCTCTCACAGAAAATTTCCCACTTTTTGCCGCGCCTATATACCCGAGAACAAGAGCAATTAAGCGTATAAGGATCTTGCAGAATTTACGATTACGAGCATCGACGACCTGAATTACTGCCGGTTCACTGGTTTCATATTATATACAGGAAAGAAATTTCTTTTTTTTATACTTTAATCGCTATCCGATAGTTTTTTCTCCCTATACTTTATTTTATTGAAACTCTTGCGTGATTCTTTCTATAACAATCGAAATAATTTTCAAATTGCATTCCACTGACAAGATTTATTCAGATGGGTTGCAAAAAAAAAGTTCAACCGAATGTAATAAAACTCTGGTTGTAGTTTTGAAACGATGTGTGTGTGTGTGTGTGTGTGAGACGGGTGTGGCATGAAAAGGATCGCGTAGGAGGATTCGGAGAAGAGTTCGTTGTCATCTTCGCGGCTTTCGTCTTAGACTCGCAGTCGTATCGTCCTTTTACTCGTTTCGTCATAAATTAAAGCTTAAAAAAGCATTGAATACGATAATTTATTCCCGAGAGTAGAGTGGAAGAATAATGACGTCGAGGATCTCTTAATTCTTAAAATAAACAGTTTGAAGCCTTTTATGTCCGAATCTATATACAGCGCGAGGATTATATTGGATTAGCTTTATAGAACTGATGAATTATCCACTGCGTCATTCTAATCCAAACACTGCGTTTTGTTATTTCATTAGAAAATAAATTCGTTTATACTATCAGTTTTTCTCTGATGCAGTAGCTTTCAAATCGTATATTCATAAATTATGCACGCATCAAGCCCTGTAATTCAGGTGTTAGATCTCACCGATAGCGAATCCAAGACAGCACTATATACCTATAAAATCTCAATAAAAAGTGAACGGACAAGGTCGTAGTTCATCATAAGTATACAACGGGCCACCGAAAAATTCGCGCAAGTCATCAGCGCGCAATTACCGAATGACTTCAGGCATGTCGTCCAGTCATCGACGACCGGGTTCTTTTTCAATTTTCGACAAACAAAAGAGAGCGTACATTATATATACATACACATATCGGGGCCAAAAGTAAATGGCCAGACGCACGCGATGGAGAGGTGTGTGTGTGTCGAAATCGTAAAGTTTTCGACTTTGAGGAATAATAATCTGGGTTGGTTTCGTGAGGTAGCGTAATTATCGGGTTATTTTACGGCGTATTTAAATGTCTTTTCGAAAGGTGCGATGAATGTATCGAGAGCAGCGGATGACAAATCTTAATGAAAAATATTAATTTTTATGAAACTACCCTATAATCGATCTAATCCAGCGAAAAAATCCTCTCTAATGAATTAAACCGCATACTGCACTTATATACGAGTTTTCGGCTCGAAGCGACCATTTCGGGCAGAAGTCACGCGGGGGCGTCGAGTAGACCTTGTTGCTCTCGACCCACGCGATGGGGAGGAAGAAGAGAATGGCGCGCGCGCGTGTGTGTCTCGTTTCTCCACAGGGAATTGGAGTCGTCGAGAGAGTATTATATGCGAGGGAGGAGGATTCGCCGGGTCAGTGTGTTATGTTGTGGGACTGGTTTGTTTGTTGTGTGTGTGTGTGATGCGAGGTGTAGGTGGAGACTGTGATAGATTAATTGCTGTATCTTGCGACGTATAATACGTGTGTTGTAGTACTTTTGGGGTAGAGTGTGTGTCCTGTGTGGGTGGCATATGCTTCTTCTTTGACTGGATGTGTTTTTTGTTTTTGGGTTTTTTGAAGGGCTGTGTTTTTGAATAGTAGGTCGATGTTTTGGAGTAGATGATTAGTTAATTAGGAATTTAGGTCAAAATAAGTGTTTCATGTGAATATTGTACTTAAAATTAACGACAGATAAAGTTACTATCTCTCAGAATTAGTAAATCAGTATGTTACACCTCCAAAAAAATTATTTCCCATACAATCAGCCTATTCTTAATACAGCTAAACATAAAATCCGTCCAAACACACGAGCCACTCGTTAAAGCACCACTAGTCTCCTCAGAATCTAGATCGTCGGATTCTCTCTGCTTCTCTACGGGTTTACCCGTATAGCCATCCTCACTATACAGAAACAACACAACACACAGCTCTCCTCTCTTTCTCTCTCGCATTATACGCTCTCGTCGGGTGCAGTGTACTGTGCGAAAGAGTAGCAGCAAGTGCGCGCCGCGCCGTATAACGCGTGTAATAAACGGCGTCCTTGATATCTCGTTTATGCATACAGGCTGCTGCTGCTGCTGCTGCACATACACGTGAAATCGATCGGTGTAGGTATATATACGTACATACACTTCTTAGCCTACATGAGCACTCGCTCGCAGCTCTCGTTCTTTTGTCTCGGCGACGAGACCGCCTCCTCGACTTTTACAGAGGCGCAGCTACTCTTCTTCTTCTTCTTCTTCTTCTTGTTATTCTTATTCTTCGTTTTGTTTTGGGAGTTGGCTGCCGTTTGCCCGCTGCTATTGTAAGGACTCTCTGTGCTCCTTTCAGAAGTCGATTGTGCGTTTATAATAATATTATATATAAATATACGTTTTTCATTTCACGCTTATAAGTTGGATTTTTCTTTATGTGTATGGTGTCTCGGGAGAAGACTTTTTTTTATAGGCTTGTTTTTTAAATGGGAGGATTGTAACAATGGACGGTATATAGTCTGATTTATTAAATTTGACGGCAAAAACGGGCCATTGTTTTTCAATATTGAACGATAAATTCCGTCACGTTCTTCTTCTTCTTCTTCTTTTTTTAACGAAACGTGTATTCACTGTGAGTATATAGAGTTTCAAGCTTCTTACGCACGAGAGAACAATTTACGGATTTAATAAGCGTGTAATCATCCTCGAATTGAAACTTCGCCACAGCTCCCACATGAAAATCGCAAGAGCATATATAATATTATGTACAATATAACGAACCACATGCAAATCGTCAATCAAAAAGCTAATTAAATCGGCTGACCTGAAGAAAAGCAGACAGCGCAACGAACCTCGACGCAATTGGAGACGGACGAGAGCGCAGAGTCTCTCTCTCTCGGACACACACCGCAAAGCGGAACTTTAATTGTGCGAACCTGCGGTGTCTGTAGGGATCCGTTAAGCAGTCGAGACACACGTTGTATAGTATGACTGTTTCGCTGATGGAAGACTCTCACCCTTTGATGGTAGTTGAATTATTGTGGTTGCGTTTCGTTTATTCTGGAATGTAATTGAAGTATAGGTATATTACTGAAGTTCGAAAAAAAAAAAAAAAAATATTCTATATTCCAATACCACAGTAGCTGACCCAGAATATAGCTCTAAGAAACATAAGCATAAAAGGAACCAGTTCCTTGCGGGCTGCCCCCTTTCAATGCACCATATTTTACTGGATGCGCGCCGCATAGCCGCAAAAAGTCGGGGAAAATATCGGTCTTACAAGCAACAGCATCTCTCTCTCTCTCTCTCGTCTAAAGAGTCCAACGGGAACGTGAGGTTCGCCACCTGTGCGGCGCGCGAATGTCTCGCTATATACTCCTCCCGCGAGTCTCTCTCTCAGTTCGCGTTCAGTCGTCGACGGGGTTATAAGTATCCTCTATATACAGTGCTGCAGTGCGTGTGTGTGTGTTTTTTATATCTTCAGGAGAAATCCTCGTCATTTTTCGGTGTATAGTCATTGGAAAGCATGACATCGACTCCTTCCGGAGAACAATTCGAAAAGAATTTTTTTTTTAATGATAAACCGTAGCGTAAATTTCGACAGTCAAACGTCACGATGTAGTGTATATCTCCACGAAAAAAAGAAGAAGAAAGAGTCTCTTTTCGCAAGCATCGGCACGATCTCAATTTCCAAGCGTTTAGCGAGCGGCCTTGGCGGCGCGTCGAGGATGAAAACGGCGCGCGAGAAAAATTGCCGGTCGTCGTACGCTCGTGCACCGGCGAACACGAGTAGTAGTATATATCTTACCGATTTTAGCGAGAATTTTTCATAAAAAATAAATTTCGTTTTATTTAAGTCAGCAATTATTATCCTCGTAGCGCGAAACAACTCATTCATACCTCTGAATTACGGTAATGATAGGGATAAGCTCTTTCTTTCTCTCGTGCCGAATTAACGCCAACAAAAATACGACGTAATCCTTCTCGAGAAAGCAAAGTGTGCGTATATATATATACACACGTACGTGGCGCCGATGCTCGTGAAAGTGCGACGACGACGCAGCTGGAGAGTTTCAGGGTTGTCTCCTACTCCTCTCCCCCTCACAAAGATCGTCTGTCCATTTCTCCTTCTGCTTCAAAGTCGATCGTCTCTCCTTTTTGTATTGTACACCTCCCACCCACCTGATGGTATCCGCCGATCTGGTTACATATATACCTTTTGTGTATATCCCCATATTTCCGAAGATTCCTCGCTTTATATACATCCTATGCATTTGCATTTAGCTTATTCAGGAATGTTTCGACTCTTCCATATAAATATCCCTATATTTGCACACACAGACAGTCAGACACCGGAAGGCAATCAATCTCGTGAAATCTCGACGGGATCGATATACACCTCCTCTCCCGTCCCTTTTTCACACTCCTTCCTCTCTTTCTCTCGTCCACTACTACTCCAGATATATATCCCACTTTTCCCTCTCCTTCGCTTGTTCCCACCTCTCGATTCGGCACTATATACCACTGCTGCCCACGTAGGATTGAGTTTCGGGCCCCGCGCGAGTGAAACGCGAGATCGTCGCCGAGCTTTCTCTCTCTCTCTCTCCTGCTGCTGCTGCGCGTACAGTTTCCTTCTCTCTCTTTCTCTCGTCCGGTGCAACTTGCACGTGCTGGAGAGGAAGGAGAGGAGAACCGGAGAGAAGCAACAGCAACGGCAGCAGCTCTCGCAGTGACGGCGCGTCCGCGAAATTCGAAGGATCGCTGTGATATTATGTGCGGCGGTTGTTTCAGGCTGTGATTTTTATTTATATACGTATGGTGTGATACCGATCTATGTCGAAGCAGTGATGATGGAGCTGGTTTGAAGAATCATCAGATGCCTTTTCTTGCCAAGATGTCGGCTCACTTTCGTGGATACGCTTCGAAAGATCCAAAGTCGATCTACGCTCATCATGATGATGATGATTATCCTGCGAAGCTCGAACGTAGGCTGTACAGAGAGAAGATAGTCGAGTACGAGGATAACGATTGTCATAATCGGGATTACGACGATGTCGAAGACGACAAGTATCTGCAACGAAAGCCATCTCACAATGGACATTCGCAGAGGATTTCGAGAAAGGATGACAACGACGTGGACTACCTGTACCAAAGGAGCAGGGAAAAGTTCGCATCGTGGGACATCAAGGATCTGGATGTTCAGCAACAGCGCAAAAAAGGTACCAGCAGTGGTAGGAAGAGTCAGAGGGAAATCGCCGATGCTGAGGTGGAGGAGATCTTCGTTAACGGTGAGTCGCCGTCGTCACCGACGAGACGATCGTCCCGTAACGGTACATCCTCTGAGGGACGACGTTCCAGTTCAGTAGGTCGTCGCCGTGAGTCGATCGATCGGCAAAACGGCAAATCCAGAGGCAGACGAACCAGTGAACCCTGGAGCGAAGAGGACGACGATGATCAAGAGATCAAGTCCAGTAAGAACGGAAACAACAGGTACGAGAACTTTGGATCGCTGAAGAAGAAGAACGAGAAGAACGCAGGGTTGAATCTGGGTTTCCGAGCGATCGTCGACAAGTTCAGGAGAAACAGCGATGACAGGGATAAGAAGGAGCCTGGACTGGTGAAGAGCAAGAAGCAGGAGTACGTGGATGACGATTGGAGGTACGATAACGGGAACAGCAATGGACACAAGGAGAGGAAGACTCCTGACAAGTTTGAGGCGTATCCAAAGGATTCAAAGACGGAAAAGAACCACAGGATCAGGGAACACGAGTACGACCAGGAACCTAGATCTAGAAGAAGATCACCAGATGATGAAGATGATTACCATTATCACAAGGGTAAACACCACGATGGCGATAGGTCGAAACGACGAAGCTACGCGTTCGAAGCTTCACCAGAGGAATTCGACGTGAGGATCCAGAAGTATGAACGAGCTCGCAGAGACGATCCCGATCTTCACCGGAGAAACTCCTTCAATGATCGAGCCGATAGTTCCCATCACAGACATTCATCCAGGGACAGAAACGGTGCCGAAGTGACCAGGAAAAGTAGCTTGAGAAACAAAGAGAACAGTAAGCACCGTGATTCACCAAAAGGCAAACCACCCAAACCCAGAGTCTCCGAGAGACATTCCAGACCTCTGACCCCACCTAGGGATCACGAACCCGTCGAGGTAATAAGACACCACGATGACACATCGAGAGATCCATCGAAGAAGACCTTCTCCATGAAGGAGTGGTACGAGAGTAACCGTCAGTTCGCCGCCAAGTATCTCAAAGACCACAGCAAGATCAAGGAGCTCTCCACCTCGGACGCCAAGGACGAATTCGTCTTCGACTCTCCCAAGGAGTCTCGGGGACACTTTGAGATCGAGAACGTCTACGACCGTCACGAGATCCGTAGAGAGTCATTCGAGGATAACAACGACGACGATGACGACGAGCCTAAACGTGGATACGTAAAGATCCAAGACGATCGAACAAGACGATCTAAGGACACCGGCAACAGACGCAGAAGACACCATCGGCGTGAATCGCTCGAAGACGATGACGAGGAAGAAGAGGACAACGAGGAGACGCCGAGAAGATCGTCCGAGAGTTACGCCAGGAGTTTTGTGATGCCCTCGAGAAAAATCTGGAATTATCGAGATGGGGTATGACACCAGATGATATTACCGTAAATACCGATCGCTTATCGGGATCGACTGTGTGTCTGTGTGTGAGTGTAGTAGGGGTCAGGTGAAGCGGTGCGGGATTTACCGTAGAAGGGGATATGATCGCTGCGAGTATAACGGGGCCTTTTTCTCCTTCGGGATTTATATATTGGGATTTCGCAGATTGTGTCTCTTGGAGATGGCGAGTAATTTTATTGAATTTGCTTTTTGGGATTGAACCATTATATATTTATATACACGGTTGCGGGGAATTCGGGGCGTATAACATTGAGTAAAATTATTATAAAAGAAGTATATAGGATGATAAAGCTTGTAATTAATGACGATACTATAAATTCTATCCGAATAGAGCTACACTGGCAAGTATTACATTCCTTTGCAACACTGTGCGTTAAAACGCGATTTATCTAGCTTTTGTCACAATAAAATAACATTTGCGTAAAGAAGTGTCGAAATAACATCAACACGACCGCATAAAATATACAAGCGAGCGATGTGCGTGTACCCTCGACTTTTCCAAGCTGTATGCCTCTCGTTTTCACGAAAACATCAGCGGATGCCTATAGGAGAGAAAGAGGAATAAGCTCGGAAGAGATGAGCGATACTCGATTTTTACGATCGCGGCATAAATAAAAGAGCTTCGCGCGTTATGTGCAGTCGATGATTTGTGATGAGCGTCTCTTTCTCTCTCTCTCTCTCTCTCTCGGGTATTCATAAAAGCGAAGTTTATTGCCGCGTATTGTGCAGTTTGTTCGATTGAATGCTGCCGTGGAGTATGTGCAGATTGTTGAGAAGGTTTTCGAGAGAAGTGTGTACGAACGGCGGACAAAGCCGCCGTTTCTTTGGATTATTAATAACAGTGTGTGTCGTTTGAGTTATTTATGAAGCTTGTAATATTGCGCGCAGCTCGTCTGGGTATAATTTATTAATCGTATATATTAACGGATGCGCTTTGGAAATTTTATTGTTGTTGTTTGCTTAATTTATTGATTATATACCTTATATATATATATTCTTTTTTGTTAATCCAGCGGATTTATATACAAAATTGGCTTGAATAAAGATTTACTAAATTTACATGTCACATGTGATTCTGCGACGATGTTTGTCTAATTTATTTCTATATTCTTCTTCTAAAAGATTCACCAACAAACGTTTTCAATTCTTTCCTTCAATATAACCACAGATACGAAAGCTAAATTCATCAATTAATATAAATCTCTCATAAAAATCACCTCGAACTCATCTCAACACACCAGTCGATTCACGACTAAAGCAAAAAGCTCATCTCTATTCGCTCGAGGTGTCATATACACACAATCATCTGAGTCACAGCTCCGAAAAGTCACTCCTGATGTGGCCCGCTCTCTCTCTCGAGATCGTTATTCAAGATTACTATATATAGCCGGCTAGATGCAGAGAGGCGCGAGAGAGTTTTACTGTACAGTGTATATAGACGACTATACGACGCGCGGCTACTGCCTACTCGATATTTGGTGATGCCGTCGCTTCGGGCGAACGTAAAAAGCGTGGGCGGACTGGCCCCGAGTATACTGCCTGTTGCTGCTGCTGCTGCTGGGATTTCTGCGAACGAGTTGAGCTTATTGCTACTTTGGGATTTTGGATTTACTGTGTAGAGTTGAGAGTATATATTGGCGAATAATTTGAACGCGTATTAGTAATAAATTTATCCAGTTTTCTGTTAAAAATTTCGAGTGGTATTTTTTTATCTGGTGCTTGGAAAGCAACTGGAATATTTTAGTCGTGTTTGGAATAAATAATTGACTAATCGGTCGATTTGCTTTACTATTAATATATAGTTGCTCGCGAATTCACGTTATTCAGCAACTTTCAAAAATTCAATCCTAACGCGCAACAAGACACTCGGCGGCTCTCAAATCAAAGCACAGGAAAATCCACTGCAGCGTCTCTCATCCGCGAAGAAACTCGTTCCTCACACGTACAGGCGGGAGAATCTCGATCTCGGAAATGAATTATTGACCGATGCGCGTCGATTAAACCGGTATATACATATATAGTATAGTGGCGCTCCGATTAATCGGACGCAGAACTGCACAGCTTGGAACGCCGTCAAGAATCCGTTCTCTTGATGTAAAAAAAAAGTGTATAGGTAGAATATAGTCGCTATATAGGTACACTGACCCGTTGACACGCGCTCGAATAATTTACTCGCGTCTAGGGCGCTGATTAATGTTGGCCGGACTGCAGACAAAAGCCGATGTATTTATTGGCTTATAGGAGGTCAGTGGCTGATAGACACGAGCTATTGTTGTGCGTTAACTCTCTTGGCCCGTGAAAAAAGGCGTCTGGGTTAGGGGGAAAGTAGGTGGGATTGACCTTTTTTTTGTTGGGAGTTTGAGAAATGGTAGTCGATGAAAAATTTTACTTTTAATACTTATTTATTCAATGAAAATGTTGTCGATGAAGATAAAAACAAGCGCATCATCTATAAAGAATCTTGACGAAAGAGCTCATTAAAAAAATAAAAAAATTCATACACACACACAGAAATCCGGAGGTTAACAAGCGTGTCAGTTCTCCGCGCAGCTCACCGGCGAAATAATCAAAAAGCCAAATACAGACAGAAACCAGCGATATTTCTCCGTCTCTTAAAGACGCGCGTCAAGCTCTGTCGATCATGCGTATACGCAGTGTGTTGGTGGCTCTCGATCTGCCGACTTCTGACGAAACGACGCTATGGACTATGCAATTAAAAACTTTTTCCCAATTATGCGCACGCGTATACTGTTATTGTGCGCCTTGATTTTCCACCTGGCCTTGTCCCGTTTTTCTACTGTGGTTTGATGTGTGTAACAAATACTCCTGGACTTTGCACTTGACTCTTCTATGTATTATAGGTGTGAACTTGGGGTTTGCATTGTTTCTCTTTTTATGAGCAGAGTATCAGTCGGTGTATAATTGAATTTCTGTAAAAAAAACAAAATTTTATAGGTTTCCGTTGCAAAATAATTCAAATTAATTACGAAGCTGGATTATTATATAGGAATAGATAAAACGAAGTATAATAAAACTTCAAGGCGGTGAAGTAACTCGAATGACAAAACGAAATTGCGTATATACGATCCACACTATAACATAACAATGTGTATTAAAACGCGTTGCGGTATAATTAAAATTCTTGATAGAACGTTAAAAGCAAATTTATATACAAACCATTACAAACCGGCGCGCGTTACCTAATTCGAAATCTATAAGCTAAAAATAACTTTGCGTTCGATTTACAGTTCAACGTATCCATATGACACAACGTTTGCATAATTCGTATTTAACTATATATATAATATATTCAGTAGGGTGAACAAGCGAATTTACATTTCTGTTGATTGTTCCAGGGTGTTCACATCACGGACGTCGAGGAGGGCCAGCCTTGCTTGCAGTGCGGTGAGACGTGCTCCGGATTCCTGCCGCACATTTGGAGGTAAGTGATGTGTAGTGCGCACCGACCATAACGATCTTTTTATTTTTCTTCGTTACTTTGATCGAACGCTGTGTTACCCAATGGTACCCAATGTATAGCCTGTGAATTGAATCGAGGATTGAGAAAGTTCGGTATTCAGATTGATTAATTAAGTATAAGCTATACATACCTGTCTTAGAATATTTTTATTATAAAATTACCATCAGTGTCTGCTTTTCCTTTCGAAGATCTCCTGGACCTAAAATAAACCTGACTCTCTGCACTTGGCAGAGAAAAAAGTTGGACGAAACGAGAGGGGAGTATTTATATATAGCGGAGAGAGGAACGAAAATTGCGAAAAAGCAAAGTGGAAAGGATGAGGCGGAAAAGGGTGGCGCCCAACTAAATGCTTCCGTGAACATAACGGAATTGCTTCTTCCATCATGGCTTTAAGACGCTCGCTCTTCCTGTGATCGGTACTCTCTTTTTTTTTCTTCAATTTTTCATTCTTCCTGCTGCTCTTGTTTCTCTCGTTAGTATATAAATATAGGCTTCTTTTGCGATCAAAGTAAAATGTTTCAGTGCGCGTTATTCGTAAAAAAGCAAGTTGTTTTGCTGTTGCATGTTTTCTTTAATGGAATGATTTTTTTTTAAACAAGTAGCTTAATAAGCTTGATTAGTATCATTAGGAGAATGTGGCGGTCGTTTTTGATGTATGAGCTAAATCGGTATGTATATATGTTCGTTTCTGTGTTCGCTCATGCGTTTTGCTACGGTTTTCATTCCGAACGTGAAAGTGAGAAAGCCGCGTGACTATACAACATTTTATACTTGGATTATATATCCTCCAAGTATACTTTTAAATTGTCTCTATATAAAGCCGTACACACGAAGATTGATTAAAAAGTTAATCCGCTATACTCAGTTGTAATACTTAACTTTTATGCTCTTTATATTCGTTATTTATGAGCAGCAGATTTCTAAACAACATCACCATATATATAGAAATACGCGATTGTAATCAGTATCGAAAGCTTGTAGTACAACGAAAAAATCAAACCAAATATCACATACAAAACGTCCCGAATCTACACTCTCTATATATAACAATCACATCAAATGATCCTCCAGTGCAGTCTACCACTTGACACGAAAACCTCCATACATATAATAGCCTATTAACCATCCGAAGCCCGGGTGTACAAGGGAGAAATCGCCTCCGGGTAATTGCGCTATCTCTCCGTGACTTAATAAGCCGACGGTATATATATACACACGCGGTAATGATGAATCAATTGTCGCTCCGTCGATGCGTTGTACCGCTGTAGATATAACTATATACGATCGAAGTCGTGGCGCAGCACTTACGCATTGGCTGTATATATATACGTGCAATCTTTTGTTGACTTCCTGGAGTCGTGTCGGCGTAATTGCCATCGCTTGGGAACTGTTGCGTCGTTACGGATATCTGGAGCAAACGCTATAATGTTCTTTGTTTATTTTTTTTTTTTTGCTTGCGCGCGGAGTTTGTTTGGGAAGCGCCAGCGCTTTTTAGATCTCAATTAGCTGCGTCGATTGCTGTTATGTAAGGCGTATATGTGATGTGCTTTTATAGAGTCTCTGATGGTGAAATCGCTGAGAAAGTTTAATTATTAAAAGTCAATGTTAATCGTTTACATTTAGTAGTAACACACAGTGGAACAAGAATATCAAGTGATCGAAAGATCCCAATTAGCCTAACGAATCTCCGAACAACGTCTTCATTAATTCATTCATCCATCCATCCATCTACAGCATCAGCCGACGACTAACTACCGTCCGAAACAATTCTAGAAAGCCATCGATTGTGTTCCTCTGAGCTACGGCGAAAAAAAAAGCCGAAACACTTCCTCGCGGTCTCTCACTCGTTTTGGCGCGGGACATCAAACGCGATGCTAGAGAGAGAAATCATTGAATGGGAACAAGAACAAAGACATCAAAGCCTAGATCTCGAGCTTGTATGTACGCGAGAAAGACCCGGGTGGTGTTCGACAGCGTAGTCGTAAACTAGCCTCTCGTAAATTGGACTCGAGTTTGCCGGATGTGCGTCTCTTCCTCAGAGCGAGTATACTGCATTTTGACGGATTTGCTCGTTATCCTTCTTCGCCGAGGAATGTCTGCTTTTATTTCTATACGGTTTCTAAAAAACAATTTTTTTTTTCGCCGAAGAAATGTCGTTTTAGAAGTTATATAATTAATACTGCTAATCTCTCTTTCGAAAAATAGCCACCGCCCACTCGTCGCGTACAGAGCGAAAGAAAAATAATTAAGTAACGTCCTCTCTCGTGTGACACACTGTCGAAGCTTTATCTATATCTATACGAATAGCACACGCACCTCTTCTATATTTATATCCATTTCTCGTATCGGCGCGGCCTCTCCTTATTATCCACGTCAATTTCACTCCACACATACACACACACACACTCCCTTTCTTCTGTCTCTCGGAAATCTCTTCCGTCTTCTTCCATATCCCCTTGTCTCTCGTCAGCAGCACGTGTTACTCGCATTTATTTATAGTTTTCAGAGCGAGACGCTTGTATATAGCACCGCGTCAGTCTAAACTCATCGCGTCGGTGCAGATAGATCAAAAGACGTGCTCTCTCTCTCTCTCTCTTTCTCGATCGGTTCTGCGCTACTGACACGATATCTGATTAAAGAGAGCCTCCGAGATATCAATCCGAAAATAAATCGAGAAACAAAGTTTCGCTTGAGACGGATATGCAAGTTTGTGAGAGAAGGATTGTTTGAAGTTTTATTTCGAGGATCGGATGTTTTTGTGGTTTGCAAGCAGTATTGTAAATAAACACGAAAATTTTGGAATTGTACGCTGTACGTTGAGGATGTTTGGTGGTAAGAATTACAATGGGTTCTTGGTAATTTTGAGATACATTCGTATAGTAAACTTTGTCATTCATCATAATAAATTCATTTTTTGAACAGAGTTAAAATTTAATTAATTAACCAAACACGCGCGGGTTTAACTTTTTACTAATAATAAATACAGAAATTTTACTGTAAAACTTACTTCGAACTGAACCCTAAAATTTAAACTACCGCAAATTTCCCTAAATATCTTCAATCATCGTCCCAAAATTACTTCGACCATAAATATACCACAATCTCGTACAAAAAAATTCAGAAACAAAAAACCTATAGTTTTATGCAAATCACACAACGTTACACTTACCTGGTGATTTACGCGAACAAATCCTCGCAATGTAGCCTCAGCACGTGTTATACCGCATCGCGAAAGAGAAACGAGAGCCAGCGAGAAGTTTGTCTTCCGCGTTTATAAGCGCAGAAAAGTTTTGAGATTTATCGCGGGCCGCTCGGGCGAAATAGACGCCGACCGGGACGGTCTTATAATAATTTTCCCGGTCGAAATACACGTCGTCGCCATACCGCTTATATAGGGAGAATATATCGACGTTTTTGGATTTATCTATTGGGAGCTTTCAGACTCTCGAGTTGGATGCAAGGGGAGATATGATTTTTGGCTGAGACGGATCGAGTATTAATCTCGGCGTGAGATTGATGGTGTAGACTGAATTATTTGTTTATAGTATAAACAAATTTATTCCGATCGTCTCTGTGTATTACCGATATTGCGCAAGTAGGTACACAGCATGTCCTCATAGAGACTCGATTGAGTTGAAAAACCTTGGGTTCAGTTGCATTATCGTTGGATATATAACCCGCTGCTCACTTGCCGCAATGACGTTATTATTGTCACGACTTTTCCCACATAAATTATATACTTACAGCCTACGACGTGTCGGTAGGCGGCTGTATCCCTCTTTTTCTGCAAGTCCGATTGTAGATCGATTACTTCCTCTCGATCGTCGCTTTCGTACAATATATCAGAAGCTTTATCGTTACTTAAAATCTCATCGCACTTTATATTTCAATCAAAAAAAAAAGGAAAAGCCGCGAGAATTAAGTAAGAGGTCAATTATCACGACTGCGCACTTTTACTTTCCCGAGAGCTCTCTTGGGCACGTCAGAGAGTACACGTCCTACTCTCGCGTGTGTTATTGCTCTCTCGTTAAGCATCTCTCCATCGTTTGTTATTGCAGCTCTAGCGTGCGGCCGCGCGCGAGAATATAAGTGAGTCTGCTCTTGATTATGCTATAAAAGATCGCGAGAGATCGCCGAGTGGTTTATGCGATTTCGTATATATATATAATACGACCGATGCGCGTTTATTACACAGGACAGACTTCTGTGCGGTAGATTCGGGCGCTATTAGAATCGAATTTATACGAGTTGATTGCGGCCTTTTCTCGCGCGTTATTTTGCAAACAGTTATTGTTTCGCGCGCGTGGTGAATTGAATTTTAAAGGCTGCGAGATTATGGCGCGATTCGAGGGTGTTATTGGCGTTGTTAAGCCAGTTTGATGAGGTTTATTTTGTGGGAGTAGGTTGTAAATTGACTGACACCCGGGTTATTATTGAATAATACGTGGTACTGATACTGTTAGAGTAATTGAATCGATTCGGTTTAAAATAGTATATAGTGTGTGATCATTGAGTTATGAGTACGAGAAGCCTGTAGATAAAGCGTTTTATTACAGGATGCAGTCAATTCGTTTTGTTAGTTTTGGCTAATAAAGTAGAAGACTAATGAAAATACAATTATCTATAGTTACTCAGAAACCCAAGCCATTTACTAAGATTCAATAATATTTACCAAATGGTGCGCAAGCTCAAGCCTAAGCTTCTATATAATTGACGCAAGTGAATTTTCTTTTCTCTTATTTGCACTAAAATTAAAATCAAGTAAATAAATTTGTCTTCAGATCGCAAAATTGAACGAAACAAAAATTATCATAAGATCCAGCCGCCCAAACATATATCTATTTATAACTACCCCAGACCATATTCATAAAACCCTATAATAATACACACCTCGAGAGC
>UCOJ01000916.1:0-55003 GCA_900474305.1 Cecidostiba fungosa | reverse complement strand
ATATATATATATATATATATACACATATCTATAGATATACGTGCAAGGGAAAATTTAATTTCGGTAGCCCGAAGGTTATTAGCATTATTAGATATCTCGTGCTCCGGATTCGAAGGAGTTTTCCTGGAAATTCTTTTCCGAACGTTCTGTATATGTATAGGTATGTATACCTATATTTACGCGCACGACACTGTTTTCGCGGAATAACGCAATCGCGCGAATTTCATTTCGGATGAGGTCAATTCGATATATACTATCCGCAGCGACGCGTAATCTTATTGCTGTCGATCGTGGAACGAAAAATCTATATTCGGGCTTCGAATATATATATATATATATACATATATAGTTGATTGAATTAAAAGTGCGGGCCGTTCTCGAAAGGTTTTTACTATATAGGTATATGTTCGAAATGTGTTCGAAGAGCGCGCGTTTCTTCATTGTTTGGAAATTTCGAACTCGATAGGTACGCGGGGGGGAAACTACAGTTGTATCAGCTTTAACCAAGTTTAAGCGGTGCTATATACGCGCATATATATAGTATATATCTACTACACAGCTTTCCAGTTTAAAGTTATGCGAGAGTGCATACCGCATTACGTATATATATATACAATCCTATATTATACCTACTTCACTTTGTCTTGTTCGAACAATTCATCGTACGGTAATACCTTTGACGTTTATAGAGCGAATGTTGAGTCTTTTTCCTACAACTATAGGTATATTTATTTTTTATATAAATTTTCAAGAGAAATGCTAGAAGTATATAAATATAACTCTCGTGTCGATCACGGTAGAATAAATAGCTTTTTAATTGCAAACAAAGAACGGCGTGGATTTCAGTTTAGCATTGTATTCCAGAATTATAATATGTTCTAATTAAAATACAGTAAATCATCGCTGCAGTCATAATTATACTATACCTCTGATGCGAATGAAACTTGCTGGTATTATACGTAAAGTTGGTAACAATAGATTCTGATTGTAATCTGAGACCAGCAGCTTGTTCAAAAGTCCTTAACAGTTCAAGAAGCCAAGGCGAACATATTGGTTACGAGATGCTTTTCACTCGACGATAAATGCAGGATACAGTCTTCTTCCTTATTATTCTCGAATAGTTTGACTGATATGTTTGTTATACCGAACGTGCAATTAAAAATCTTATATTTCAACCCAATCGTATGCATATTTTGAAAAAAAAATCTGAACTCACGAATATACGCCGAAACAAATTACTGCTCGTATATACGGCAGTTCTCAATATAAACGAATAAACA
This sequence comes from Cecidostiba fungosa, assembly GCA_900474305.1. Lineage (NCBI taxonomy): Eukaryota > Metazoa > Arthropoda > Insecta > Hymenoptera > Pteromalidae > Cecidostiba > Cecidostiba fungosa. Next base: position 53,723 of record UCOJ01000916.1, on the reverse strand, counting down.
AGCAAATAATAAACACAGACGCTCGTCTAATTACCCGGGCATTAGCTCTGAATAATACAAATTAGTGCTTATTGCGCTTTTCCCCGAGAGGAATTTTGCATTTCTCGATACGCTATTGCGAATTTCGTTTTCAAGAGAAAGAGAGTCGAGTCTCTGCTCTGCACTGACGCGTACAAATGAACCGACGGTCTCTAGCAGAGCGTTTGCACGATTCAATTCGCTAACGAGGACTTTTAATTTAACGAGCTTCGCCTCTTAATTAATCCTGGACGTGTATAAGCTCGGGCTATAGAAACGGCCAGGTAAATTTTCGAACAGCGCTTATTGCGCCGCGCGCGCACTTAAATGTTTTAATAGCTTTATCGTGTCCGCCCTGAGGATTCGAACTACTTATTATAAATGCTCTCGAGTAATCAGACTACTCTCTTGCGAGCGCCGCTGTATTTATTAGCGCGACGAGAGAGAGAGAGAGAGAGGAGCGAGCCAAATGGATTTTTGCTCTTTTCAACGGCTTCGTCATTACATATAGGTTATATACTGATGGCAATTCAGTTCCAAGCTACTCTGCGTAATGACTCTTGGATTCGAGGAAAAAGTTGTGCAACGATTGCCGTTATGTATTGTGTGTGAAAGAAAAAGAAGAAGTAAAGCTTTGATTATGACTTTGGAAAAAGTCACTTTCCTGAGCCGTCGTTTCGACGCTAAGAATGACAAAGACTTTTGACGATATACTCGAAAGGGCTTCGGAAACCCTTTATAGCTTTTCATTGAAGGACGCTTAAGCGAAGGAAGAAGGAAAGGCTGCTGTAAAAGCAAAACGACTTGCGTTAAGCAAAAAATCACATCAACGCTTCAGTTTGATTAGCGTAAACAAAAATAGAATAAAATATTATACACTCCACAATACAGCGGATGAAATAATTCGCCAGTCATATATAGCACACTCCCAAGACGTCGCGGCATTTCTCTAGAGTCGAAATCCATATAACAGCGACGACGTGCAAAGTATGTGTATACACGTGCGGTGAATAAGCTTCTTCTTCTCTCTCTCTCTCTCTGGTGTTATTCGCGCTTAGTCTGGTGAATTAATGTCACACAGAGGGAATCAAAGATTCAGCGTCGCTCTCGAGAAATCTCTCATGAAATCCTCGACGTATTATATACTATAAGTTCCACGTTCACCTCTTTTTTTTCTTCTTGCAGTTCTCAGTTTCTTCCCGGAACCGGTGGCAGAAGAGTGTCTCTCGGCGGATAAGCGCCGCCGCGGAATATGCATGAACACGTACGACTGCCGCATCCAACGTGGCACCTTCCAAGGACCTTGTGCTTTGGGTTTCGGCGTTTGCTGCGTTTGTGAGTATATTGCAGTCTATTCTTTTTTTTTATATTTTCTCATCATCTCGTTTTTTCATTCGGATATAAATGTCATTCTCTTCTGATGCTTATTTCCTTGTTCCTTTGTACCGAGAGAACGATTTTATATTTATTAGTCGGGATCGTAATATGTGGGGGACACTTGATGCGTGTATATGTGTATTAATATTGAATGTAATTATCGCGCGCTTCCGCAGTTAGCGCATCGAATTCCGATAAATTCTCTCAAGAGTCATCTCTCGCGATGGTCGCGTGTATGGGTAATCAGGACCCAGGCAAATTGCTTGATCCGCGTCTATATACGCGTGTACTTGTATACATACAAGCGAAAAGGATTTCTCTCTCTCTCCTACAGATGAAATTCGCTGATTGAAAATTTGAACGATTATCGAGTATACGTATATATGGACTGCGCGCGACGTTTAGGATTAGTTTCTGTCGAGCGGAAAAAAAGAATATTGAAGTTGAGTTTTTATAAAAGTTTTTCATTGTGAACATCCGAGCGTCGAACTTTTTATTCGTCGAATATTTCAAGAATAGCTTTTACAGTTTTGTTTAACTTTCGGCAGAGAGCAAATGAAAAAAGAAGAGAAAATTTAATAAACACACAATGTGAAAGTATGGATGACTGGAAATAAAATAGTGAAGTTTTTTTGTATTATATTCCATTTAAATAAAAATTAAATGAAACGCAAAAACGTCTGTAGCAGAAAATATCGATTAATCCAGATCAAAAGAAGTTTCTCTTACAATTGGAAAACTAGTTCCATCCTCAACACCGGATGAGCTCATTGGTTATTCCATTAAAGCCGAGAAATGTTCGTGACTCCGGACTACATACCTCTTCTATATATACGTATATATATATATATCTGGAGGCAAAGGAACGTCTGTTTAAAAGCATGAAATTATATAAGACAGACGAATTTTTTGCGACGGAAAACAGATGGCAAAAAGTCATATTTCAGGTGCAACGCAGAAATATGCTGCGCGCAAAAGGAGAAGAACGTCTCTTGACTCTTGGCGCTTCTCTTCTCTTTCTCTTATACTTGCTTCCGACGCAGGTTATATATCTCGTTGGCGGAGAGTACAGTTACTTGATTGCCTTTCGGTTCGGCTACTTGTCCTACATAAAAGAGGCAAACTCGTTAGTTTCTGAGCATAGCCCGCCTGATTATACGTATGTATATATCTATATATGCAGCGTGTGGCTTATGTATATATAGCAACGTCTCGTTCTTGTTTGTCGTCTCGTTCGTAAAAGTAATTGGAATTTCCGAATCTTGCGAGGAACAATTTTCGTTCAAAAATTCAAGCAGGTCCAATTTATGATAAAAAAAATGCTTATGAATTATTCAAGAACCGTGTTCTTTTTTTCTAATCTAATATATAGACATGAATGTTTAATAAAATTGTACGTATTATGCATTGCGTTTTTTGTTACTTCGTTTTCTACGATTTCTTATCTCTAACTTTTGATCAGTACTTTGTGCCGTATATAATCTACATTTTTACATTTCAATTAATCTGCAGGTTATTGCTATAATACAAACGGTTATATGCACTTTTCTCGTTGTTCGACCTTATTTTTTTCACTACAGCATGTCTGATCTCTCATTCATTTATCTTCATTTTTCTCGAGCTTCTTTTTTATACCTTTCAGTCTTCAGTTATACTTCTCTTACTGTTCCTTTTCATTGTCCCATTGCTTCTTTTGTCCCCGTCGTCTGCCTCTTCAACGCGCTTTTGGATTTTGCTCTAAAATTCTTCGAAACGCTCTGTATAAACAATTTTTTTTTTTCGCAAAGAGATTGATTTCGTGTCACATATATAATAATTCGATAAAAATTTTCTATAGGAGATATGCTGAAAAGCTTGTCTAAAAAATTTACCCTTGATCCATCTGATGATATCATCTTCTCATTCGTTCTATACGTCTCTGTCAGTTCGATTTCCTCTACGTTTTATCACTTCGTCATTTTTATTCCCTCTTTCTCGACTCATTTGCCCTTTTCTTCGCGCCGGTTACATAATGCACCAAGTTCTTTCTTCGAATCTCCCTATATACTTTCACAAGCGTTATAGAGTGTAGTGAATTATTGTCACCATTTTTAATCCCTGTCACCCCGAAGCTTTTTTCAACAAGATTATCCCGTTTGTATACTGCTCTATTCCATCCATATAATATTATCCTTTTGCCATCATCATACCTTCAGCCTCTCTTTTATTGATGGTATTTCTCGTTTGTCCTATAAACGTCGACTGTCGCTATAAGTACTTACGTCAAGACCCAGTGTGATTACTGGTCTCTTTATATATCCAGCGCTCGCAAGACACATAGAGTTCATTTTTGACGAGCATTTTCCCTCGTAAAGTATACCTTTTGCCTCTGTATATATACTATATACTTTATGTCTGTCTTCCGCGCAAGCTCTTGTATTTATCTCGAGCTTTTTGCCCTGTCCATCTTAACTTTTCCAGTTTCACTTTAGCTCGCGCCTTTTGTGTTTTTGTGCTATATATATATATATATAGCGCTAGACACGAGTCTCTCCTTAATCTCTAGTCTATTGTCGGTCTGCTGTTTTTCAACTAATTTCGTCTTTAGAGACGCGACTCGCCTTAACTTCTTGTGTGTAACCGAGTTGCGTGAGCTTTTTTCCAAAAACTTTTCCTTTTAACAACTATTTCTCAAATATAACCTTTGTTATATACCGAGAGCCGGAGTATAAGTAGACGAAATCCAGCTAATTCTGCTGAACAATATTAAAATCCGCTTATATTCATATCCGACGAAGAAGAAGAAGAAGTAGAGAAGAAAACGGCCGAAAACGAGATTGCACTGCTCCGAGAGGCAACAAAAAAAAATCGAGATGCAAACAGCGCATAATACGAGCTTGAAAACTGGAGAAGGTCGAATACTATACACACACACACACATAATGCCAACAAGCCTTGCATTTTGAAATTTCGAGGGAGCTCGGCAAGAAGAGTCAGGCAAATATCCGGTTCTTATAAGCCAAGCTAGTTTCTCTCTTTTCCGTCTAGTCCAGTCTCTCTCTCTCTCTCTTTTTCTTTTTCTCCGGCTGCATTCTCCGAACCATTGACGGCCCAGCTAGACCCTCGTTGAAAATCGTCTCTCAACTTTAAGGGCTACAGCCACACATATATACACGAAGATATGCGCACAAGCGTATACACAGACACAAGCTACTGCTCTGGAGGAGAGAAAGAAGGAAAAAGCCTGAATTTTTCAGACTGCCGAGTTATTCCGAGTTGTTTCGCTTCCGCGGGTGAGAAGCTCGTGCAAACATTCTGCTGCTGCTGCTGCTGCTGCTGTGTCTCCGCTGAATGGAGAGAAAGAGAGAAAGCGACAGAGAGAATTCATATAGATAGCGCACGCTACTGGAGGAAAATGAGAGAGATATATATGTATAGGCTCTCTCTCGTAAGGGTGGTGAATGGACGGCTTGTTATATGAGAAGCCGAATGCAGCCACTCGCGCCGAAAGCTCAGAATATAGAGGAGAGACCCGAGGAGGAAAGAACGAGAGAGCCTTTCGTTTTCCCTTTGAAAGAGCTTCGCTCCCTTCCTCGGACGTATATATGTCGTATATACACACACTTTCCTCTCTCTCTCTCTCTCTCTAGCCTCTGTAAGCTCGCTAGGATTTTCCTTCTCGCAGACTAGCTTCGCGTGTATATATGTACACAGTGAACAATGTAAGCTCGCGACGACCACACGTATAGGTGCGACGACGACGGAAAAAAGCTGAGAAAGTTACTGGATGATATTCATAAACCAGGTGTATGTATATCTCTTGAAAAAAAAAAAAATGTAGACACCCATTATGGATCTTTTTTTTTATTGGAGAAGAAAAAGTTTCGTCATTACGCGCATCTTTACAGCGGGATCCTAAAGTATTATAGAGAAAGAGGAGACGCAGGTTTTTATACGATTTCACAGACATATTCCCATCGCACGCACTGCTGGCCCTCTATACCTATATATATACACCTCGCGATTCGCAAGAGCAAACGACCTATATAGGTATATACATCTTATTCGCGTCTCTTTTTTTTTACGACCCCCGGAGAGTTTCCGCCAAGCTACAGCTACTCCCTCTTCCTCATCTTCCTTCTTGAGAAAGCAATCAAATCGGTTGTAAAGGAGCACTATAAATTATGAAGTACCTATATATATATATGGCCACACACACATATACACATACACACGTATCGAGAAATGCCGATTGCGCCAATGAAAAACAGCTTTGCGAAAACGTATATCTATACATACACGCACACATGTGCATGTAACTTTGTTTTATTGTCAAGCTCAAGCCGCGAACTGAACCTACTCCAGTATAGGGCACTCGGATTTTTTCAATAATTCCAGAACAGCCGCTAAGCCGAAGAAAAGCTTTATTATACGTCGATAGGGCTCGTTCTGTTTTTCTTCGGTTTCTCCGCTTTTCTTTTTCATTCTCCCTTTCTCTACATAATATATAACGTCGAAGACTGAATGGTAAATTCTTAATAATGTACCTACTTCAATACATTCATTTATAATTCGCAATACTGATATAATTAACGCATAATATTAACTGAGAGACGTATATACGCGCACGCGTATATTATATGCTTGCACATATTCCGGGAATCGTTGCAGCGAAAAAGTATGACGTTCTCGTGACTAGGCTAATTATATTTGATTGGCACTGCAGCCGCAGTTTGTTATTTAATTGCAACTCTGACGTAATTTGACGAGGAGTTTCAAACTCTAATCGATCACGCGTTATTCGACCTGTTCCTGATGGCTATTATATTCATGCGCGCGATGCAGAGTGGGAATTGTCGTCGAACTGGATATAATCTCGCTGTATATTGTTTCGTGCGGCTGAGTCAATTAGCATGATTAAAGTTTCAGTCTCTTTGGAGGGATGCGGATATGATAATTATGCTGATGAGAATTTTTTTCTAATATTCGCTCTCTGTCGTATGCACTTTGAGATTATACACAAGAGATGAATGAGTTTCATGACGATTGTTCTTATTATTATTATTATTTTTTTTTAATACACGTAAATGGGAACTGTGTGCTTGCGGTTATTCTTCGCAGTGTAATATTTGCAAAAAGACTATACTGTGTATTCAGCACTGATTTTTTAGCTCTTACTATTTTTGAAAATCCGATAAATTTAACCGGTATTATTTATAACTCCGACGAATAGTGTTACCCAGTAAACATAATCATAAAGCAAACTCTAAACTAATACCAAATCGCATCAAGTTTTCCAAGCCAGCAAACAAAGGATGATCACTCCCAAAAATTATTCAACCTAAACTATTATATCCAGCCAGCTCGCAAAGTTGCCGCGAAAGTTTGAAAAACAAAGATAAATCCGTCGAGTTCCTCGAAGAAGAAAATCCCATCCACCATCATCGGCACCGCGCGAACATTAAAATGTATAGAACCTCGCAGACGACGACGTCGACGGGAAAATTATTAACGATCCAAGAGCTCGCGAAGAGTCGGGGACAAAGTTGAAAAGCCGAAAGTCGCGCGCGACAACGTTTCAAACTTGAGCATTCTCTCACTCATTCTCATATATTATTTATGTCCAATAAGTCACCGCAAGTTGCGGCGGAGAGGTGCAGAACAATCTGACGTACGTAACCAGTCCAGGATTCCCAAACCTCATCGATCAAGCCATGAATTGTTCAGTACTCGTCAAGAAGATCGAGCAGCAAGTCAGTCAACTGAGAATCGACTTCTTACACTTCAATATCGTAAGCCTTCATTTATTTTCACACTATTTAATGTACGTCCTCGCTGCGTGCTTCGGTGCGAGGATTACTCGGCTTGAAAATCTGTTATGTGCGTTATCAAACTTTTTTTGCTGAGCCTCGATTTTTCGCTTATGGATTGCTTCAATCTCGAGCCGCTTGCAATCTGTGCTATAGCTATTACACTTTGGTGATAGTGTCGCGAACGATAAAAAAAATAGGGTCACTCGATTCTATAGTACAATTTCGATCAATGTTGAAGACAGCTTCAGTAGTACGATTCCGGCTTCGGACAGACGCACTACAATATATTATAGACTCAATTTTTCACACGCATATATAAATGTAACTTATAACTCCGTCTCGGTTGTATGATTAATCCAAGACATGTATAGAGAAAGAAATCAAAGGCAATATATGAGGGTTTTAAGATTGCATGAAATCCACGCGCCTCTTTGTAAGACAGAAAAGTTATAATACCCAGCAATTTCGGCTCAAATATTGGCTGAGAGAGTAATATTATCGTTGGAATTCAGCCGAGCTTATTATATCGCGTTAATAAACCGGCAGCTGCTCCTCGCAATATATATATATATATATATATATTTTTTTTTTTTCTTCCCAACAATTCATGTGTATATGTACGTCGTGAAAGTTTAAGGAGGCAATCGAGCAAAGTTTATTCACGCGAACCCTCGCGGCACCCGTTGAATTATAGAGAGCAGAGCAGCGCGGAATTTCAGCTAAAAGGGGATATACAATGCTTCTTCGCTATATAGTCGCACGGGCTTGCTTCGTACCCTCCCTCTCTCTCTCTCTCTACTCCTCTTTCTTCGACTATTATTGCTGTATAACAATAAGACTTGCGCTAAGGTTACGGCTGAACTCTACTACTACTGCGTTGCTACTTGCCGTTTGGAAAAATTATAATAGACAAGGAGGATTGCTGCGCTTTTTATTCTCGCGTAATTTTCTCCTTTCCTACTACTTCCGGCGAGATATTGGATGCTGTGCACCGGGATTACTACCAATTGTTGCATGTGTAAAGTAGCGGGTTTATCTGCGAATTGGGGTAGGGGCTTATAGTGTTGCTTCGAAGTAATGACCGGCTTCTTTTCTTTCTTCTTCTTTTTCCAGGGACAACCCAATAGAAGGACTGGTGTTTGCGACGACGACGTTGTGCTGGTAATGTTCTGCTTTATTATGTTTTTACACGTATACTATAATGATTGTTGATTCTGCTCTACATTACAATGTAATAGTACATTAAGAATAATGTCATGTTGAATTCTACAGCAACGTGCTGATTTGAATAAATTTTTTATGCGATGCCGAAAGTCTGGTAATACCTAATAAATTCATGATTAGTTTGGACAATTCTTTTTCTACCATTTCGAGATTATTCAGTTTAGCGAGATTTTCCCGATAATAGAAGCTTTATATTTCCAGTTGATTTTTCTTGCTCTTACCTTTAATATCTTGAAAGCTAGCCGTAAGAAGAGTAGGAAAAAGGATCATATAGTAGGAGTTATCATCAGATGAAAAGAAAAGAGAGTATAGCTTATTAGATTGAAATCCATCTATTCGTTGGTAGGATATCCAATCCAGAGAGTAAACGTCAGTTTCTAGTTATAGTTAGTCTTCACTTTGTTATTATTTCTCTTTGTCGGTATAATGCGAAAATTATTCCATTCGCGAGTCTTGAGCATTAAATTATTTATGTGCATTTTGTTTGTTTGTATCCTGTAACGATGTTAAAAATCCATCTAGAATAAGAAAATATTCCACGTTTTTAAAAAAAAATTAATTTCTTTACAACAATAATATCCACATACCATCATGCAAAAGCAAACAAAATGCTCTTACGCGAATATTCGTCAAAGATAACCAGATTTCGTGTGTACATACGTGTATATAGAGCCTGTGATCCTTCATAAAGCGCGAATATTAAATTTCTGGAATATTTGCAGGTGAGATCTGGTGAGAAGACCTTTCAGCTTTGCGGATGGAATAGCGGTCAGCACAGTAAGTATACCTGCGATTTCTGGGGATTAGGGTTAGCGGTCTAAATTGAAATTGCCGCAGTCTCTATCTCTCGTGTGCTCTCTAGTCTCCTCGGTATAACCCATAAGGATTACACGATCTAATGATTAGACGAATGCGTTTATCGCGTTCAATGGCTACGCTTCTATATATACATATACATACACATCGCGTGCCAATATATACGCCAGATTAACGCCGTAGCTCTGCGCGTGGTTATCGGCTACTAATTTTCCAAGGCGCTTTGTTTCCGTCCAATAAGGAATATCGCTTATCACCGCTCGTTTATTTGCACCATGTACGTGAATAATCGCAATTTAAACGAATAATCTCATGATTTTTCTCGCTTCCAATGAAATATAACAACCTCTCCATTAACACATCAGCATGCAGCGATAAATTCGAGGATTATGAAGTTATATCAGCCACAAACTCTCTCGTTACACCCATACCCTCTCCTTTTAGATTGAAACGTATATGTTATAACCTATACATAACCCTACATATAATACCGAGTATACGCGCGTGTGTATGAGCGAAAGGCAAACTGTTTGCAGTTTACGTGGACATTGGCGAGGAGCCGGTGACCATAAACTTCCGGCTGCCAGGCAATCTGACGTCTCGTATGTGGGAGATGCGCGTCGTACAGCTGGGCTTTGAGCAACGTGCACCAGCCGGTTGTCTTCAGTACCTCCAGGCGTCCAATGGCACGCTTAAGACCCTCAACTATCTTCCGAATGGACGTTACCTCGCCAACCATGACTACCTCATCTGCATTCGACAGGAGTACGGCATGTGCAGCGTTGCTTATGCTCCTTGTACAGATGACTCTTTTAGGATCGGTGGACCTAATGCTAGGATCAGGAATGTTACAACGGTGCAGAGCTCTGATGAGGTTGATGATGGATCGGGTAGTGCACCTGAAACTACGGGAATCAGTGTGACTAGGTGCAAGGATCGGGTACTTATTCCTTGTGACTTTGAGGAGTTTATTACGGTGAGATGATGATTTTCTTTTTAGCATTAAAAAAACTTTAAAAACTATATAGGCTGATATTGAGAGCCCTAATATAAAGTTCTTGAACTTGAGACGCTTCTTTTGTTGGAGAAAACATTTTTCAACGTTAAAGCAAGTTTGCTCTGGAGTTAATAAACTGATCTGGTGACAGCAACACGCTTTGATATAATAATAGCTCTTCTTGTTTTTCGTTCGAGAGCGAAAGGTGAAGTAGACAGCTCAATTCAAGCACGAAGATACAAATCTAGAAGCTGAACTCGGGTCGCGCGACTGGTCGACTTTTTTAATTACTTACTTAGCAGAATTGCCATCAGGAGAAAAAACCGATAATCCTTAAGTCTCTCAACTTTTGGTATACAAGCTTCAGATGGATCGAAACTTAAATACCACTTTAATGACGCTTCTGATGCGTCGTACAAAATCACATTAATCTAATACACGTAATTTCATACGTTGAATGTACTATTTATAGTTTCTGCAATAAAGTAGCAAAAGCGACTTCGCCGCTTTTAATACATAACAGAATGGAAAATAAAGCTGATCCGGAATCAATAATCGCCGGCGCGCGGTAATCCATCATACGGGATGCTACTTTTTCGAATCGACGTTTATATCAGATGAAATCTGAATATCGAAGCTTGAAATTGATATTCTAGCACGAGAGAGCGAGAAGCAGCAGACTTTGAGGAAAATCGAATCGAGCCAAAGAGGCTTATGAGAAAGCCGAGCTCACTTCCTAATAAGCAAAGATTAATTATCGAATAAAGCTCTCGACGAAAGCTGCGAAGCGCGTCGCTCGCGAGATTGTTTCAATTTTTCCTTGGCTCTTCAATTATATTGAGACCGAAACAAAGTATTAGTAACGTCCGACTGTGGATTTTTCTCGCTATATATATATTGAGAGCCAAAGGGGATATAGTGCCAATACAGTTTTGCCCCGATGCTTTTGATCTGGCGTGAAATGGAAACTGGCTTATTTCGGACGTCTATATAGATGGAAAGGCAGGTTTTATAGAGAGAAATATTGATAGCCTTGTTTTATTTTTTCTTTCATATATAAACCGTTTACTTCTTGCAATTAAGAAACGAAGAGAAATTTACACTATTCGTACAAGTTAAATTACGAGTAAATGTTTGAAGTGTTGGAATGATGTTCAAGGATCGCTAAAATTACAGGAATCGAAGTCAAACTTGAAACTAGGCTTTCCTATCGGGGCGCGATTATTTACACTCCTTTTGTGTACATATAATAGTTATAGGAGATAACTCCACGACTATCGGCTGCGGTATAACAATATGAGCGTTTGCAAACAAAACGATAGCTTCAAGAGTAGAATACCTGCAGGATAATCGTCGTATAAATGTCTCAACTAGCTTTAGTAGACGACGACGACTCGATTAAGAAGCAAATCAGCCAAAGTGAAAATTAGTAAAATAAGCTCCGACGACGAAGAAAACGCCCTTCATGCAAATGCATCATCCCTCTCTCGTCGCGTCTTTCTCCACATCTCCCTCCCTATACATATATACACTCTCGAAGCGAATCGGCTTTCGCCTCCTCAAAGCGAAATTGGAATTCCTCTAAACGTCTCAGCTCCGGCGGACGACTGTGTACTATATATATATATACATATATATCTACTAAGACAAGTAGTCCGCTGTGTCTCTCTCTCTCTCCCGAAAGGGATGACTCTTTGAAATTCGGCTCAGCCCTCTATAAGCTAAGCCGAATTCCAACAGGTCAATTTGGTATAAAGGAGGGCTATACACATACATATATATCCTTGCATCAGTCTGACATAGTATATATATATATCTTTCCATGCACGTTTTCAGCCTGGCAACGACGGCGCCGGGATCTGCGACCTTGAGCATTGCGGGACGACGTTCTGCGGTAGTTCTGGTGTCTCCACTACGGCCACGACGACCGAGTCGTCGGATTCGGAGCCAACAACAGCCGCAGCAGCAGCAGCATCGGGTTGTCGCGTTGAAACTTCAGCTTTACCGTTTCACATAAGAGTAGCCTTTGGACCAGGCGAGGACACCGGTACGTCGCCGGAAGACAACGTCGGCATGTGCCTGAGTTACGAACAGTTACCTTGTGTCCCTTGAATTTGATTAGACCGCAGTAGGCGACGCGTGTGCTCTCTCTCTCTTGCTCTTCCTTCCTGATGCTTTAGCCCGACGTTTCTACCTCGTCTCTTCCCTTCTACTTGGCGTATAAACACGATGGTTCATGTAGCTGTATCTATATGCATACATACTTGATGTCTCTTTACCGTGTGTGTGTGTGTGTGTTCACGCGAGCGTGTGTGACTGGATGGAGTTTTAGCCTTCCCTATATATACATATGGTTGTGCAGCTTAAATTAATTAAACCAAACAGGACACACGACGCGACGACATCTCTATTTTGCTTTGCGCGAGAATTGAGAAGAGTCAAATTACGCGCGCGGGCGACGCGAGCGAAGGAAGACCGACAGTTATATTATATAGTCGCGCGTGCAAACGCAAGGACGTTCTAATTTCGTTTGCGCGTATATAGCTTATGTAATGAAGATTTTCTGCAGCGAGAATGTTCTTCCTTGCGTGTTTGATTATGGTCTTTTAAATTGTTTTTATTTATTATTAATTGTTATTGATGTATAACTATGTGAGATGATGTGTTAATTTATTAAATGAGAATTTGAATTTGTATAGCAGAAAAATCAAACTGTAATAATCGATAGATCGTTGTATCGGTTATACCCATCTAATTTATCTTGATATGGTATATAAGTATTACAAATCGATACTCTCGTTTGATATAGTGCTACGTGACGCATGTTTCATTAGATGCGGATATACGAGTATCGATTGACTGAAAATTATACAATTAATTATCTCCCGGAACAATTTTATGAAATCGACCCACTCCTGCCGATACTAATTATAGTATACAATTCGTTGTTTAGTAGTGTGTGTATATATATATATCTATTATTTATTGACTAATTTGCCACATTGTACAAACCATCAATTTCAAAGGGCTGGTCAACGATGAGAGGGGCATTTTTTATTTATGCGCATATATTATTTGTAAATATCTTATGTTTCGATTGATGCGAAATAAAAATCGAACTGCATCAAATAAACTTTTAACAAATATTATTGTTTATTTTCACTTTCCCGCGTGTTTTTACTTCATATACCTTTATTACATGATCAAACAATCGTACACACACACACACACACACACACACGGATTCCAGCTCGCACCTCTTTGTTTTTATTTACCATAGAGATAATGGAAGTAAATTTTTTTCTCATTTCAGCCAATATACCAAGACTGTTTTCATTTTATTTTGAGCCACGAAGATTGAGTAAGTATATAGCAGAAGCAGCCGCAGAAGCAGGAAACGTGCCAAGTCCTCTTACGTCGCTACTTCGACTCTGAGAGCTAATATAAGAATTTTTATCGTTTGCTTTACTTAGACTTCATTCCTTGGAAAATCATCTGGGTTTCACCGTCTGGGTATATAAAAAGAGGCGATAAATTGGAAAAGTTTCCCAAGCGCATTGGTTGCATCTTAGTAAAAAAAAAAGAAGTTCAATTTGCATAAAGCTCTTATGGTTCCGGTGTAAATACGCTTTGAATAATACCAATGAAGAAAAGTATATAAACGTGGAATTATTCACACGAGTATACTCAGTCGTACATATATCTACATCGAGTTGAAGGGCGAGCATGAAAACGATTTTTCTTCTACAATATAATAGTGCTATTTTTGTTACTTTTTATCCGCATTGTTTTTTGAAAGGGCCCGTATGAAACAAACACTTTTTCAAGCAGCCCTTGTACAAAAAGCTTAATGCAACTGTAAGTAGAGCACTCAAATTCTTGGCAGACAGAAAGGAAACGACGCAATTACGAAAATACTTCTTTCTGCATGAACGCCTTTTCCCTGTTGTTTAAATCTCTTGTCGCCGTAAAAGTACTTCTCGCAGCTTTCTACATCAGTATAGTTTTACGTGGCGCGTGGCGAAAAAAAAATTCCTAAACTATACTGGAGAGTCCGGAACTTGTTGAAAAATTTAACCGGTGTGTAGTGTCGTTGAGCTTTTCTACGAAACTGTTACAGCTCTGTTATTTGGCATTTTTCAGCTAATTCTCATCCGGCGTAAGTCATTGTTTTTGATTTGTTTTTTACAACTAAATTATACTCGTGAGATTATAATAAATAAGTAAGATAAAAACAAATAAAGATTATATACTTGTTGATGAAAGTAGGCGGCGATAAGCTTGTCCTCTTAGCAATTCGGCAGATACTCAGTGTTATTAACTTTGCATCATTTATAAATCTAGATCTTATCGAATCGTTTCCTTGATTGTATTACGCCATTTCCTTCTCTCTTTATCATCTGGATCAAATTCACGCTTCGGTGAAATTCCATTAGATGAGTATATTTTCTTTCACTCTCTGTATATTTCTGCCGCAAAAACTCGGGACCAGAAAATTGAAAATGTTAAATTCCCCATGATATTTAGCAATAAAAGAGTAATTCTCGTACGAAAATAAAAGTCCCAGCGACGTGTGACTACGCTATATAGTTATATAGTACATCGGTTAATTTGCAGCTATTTCAGGGCTCAGCGCTTTAAATCACTCAGTAGAAAATGTTTTTGGCGCTTCTAGAAAGCGTCAGCAAGCAATTAACGTCATTGGATAGGAATCTACGAGGGTGTATAAGGTTTCCGAGTTCTTTACTGGCACAAAATGAATCTTCGCTAAGTTCAAAGTAGGTCTCTTGGAACGACCTGTTGTGTTGGATCGCGTGTTCGACGCCGCTTGCAGAGCCACCCGCGAACTAGCTACATGTATTTATTGCCGGTAATTCGTGAAGTTGATCGTATCGAGTGAGAGTGTCAGGATAGGGAGAGAGAGAGAAAGAAAAAAGTAAGCGAGCTTAGTAGAGGGGAAAATAAGCGACTGCTGGTGGAGAATTTTTCAGTAGAAGCTTTCGTGCCAAGGAACTGCCAGGCTATATAACTATGGATTGCTTTGTGGAAACTCGTTGAGCCACCTGATGCCTCATTATATTTATACGCTTGATTAAGCTTTTTGAGCTGCGTATGGAAATAATTAAAAAGCAGTTAGCCACTTGCTCGATAAGTTAATTCTCGTTTTGCGAAAGAGTGAACGCTTTTAAATTGCAGCGAGAGAATTAAAATTGTTATAAAAACACGATATTTAACGAGTTTTTGCACGACGAAATTATTTCATCGAAACGAATTCAATCAAATTTTCAAAGTATTTTAATAGAGAGGAGAGTTTCAACCGGGTCACACACGTGTATAGCACATGCTGCGTATAGATTTAAACTTTTGATTACAATTAGAAACTAAACTCTAAATAGTTTCATCTGGACGCCTCGCTCTCTAACCAGATGAATAAAATGAATCAAAACTTTGACGACAAATTCACGCCGCAAATATAGTATATATTTTTGTCCTACTCTAAATAAGAGATGAATCATCATTCTATTCTTTCTCTCTGATTGGTTGTCGATTGGCCAATGAGATTACTCACACGGCCAGTAACTCGATCGATATAGATGGCAGGACGTGCGCGTGATTGTTGTTTCTAGCCTAACGAACTATTTGTATACACTAATATTATTGAATATTGATCCGTATAGACTTACCAGCCGTTGTTCGACTTTACTCATTGGCAGATGAATCAATTTTGATTGGTCAAAAATAATAAAACTGTATAATAACGTTAAATTTCCTTATTTTTAAACAAAATCATACTGAAAGTAAAAACTCAATAATTAAGTTGTGGGATATGAAGGAGTTATGTGTGTAGCGATGAATAAATAGTCAGAGCATTCAAAGAGTCAAATAGTTTTATTTACAAACCAGCTAGCTTATCGGTGAACGCAGCGCTCAGCTCATCGTACAATATATACGTATTAGTTCATTTCTTTTATAATTATTAATTGTGAAAATCAGCAACGATTCGTATATATATATTTATGTCACTTCGTAATCATAAAAGTTATAATGCGCATATATAATGAAACTCGTAAATACAATACAATATAATCTCATAATAGATACAAATATAATTTTTACAATGAACAATAATAATAATAATTAATAATAATCAACGATGATGATAATGATATTTTCTCTCTTTTTTTTTCGCGTGCAACTGAAAATCTCGTATGTAATTGTTTTTTTTTTTTCATTTGTTCTAGCGACGATTTTTTTCTCTCTCTCATTTGGTTTATACAATTATAGTAAAATTCTCATAATAACAGGCGGCGCGGCGACAACGACTTATGGACGTGTCCGCGCCTTTAATCACAATAATATAATGACAACGCGCCTCTCATCTCTCCATATCGATGCGCGGTATCGGCATAATACAGAGATTCAATGACAATCAATGGTATTGAGTTATATATTATCATACGATGATGACGGTGTGGTGGAACGCATCGATATAACGAAAGAGCTGTTTTTTTCTTTTTCATAATGGTTTTGTTCAATACAATATATATTAATAACCCGAGCGAATAATCGGAGAAATCGGAGTATAATAATATTGTATATAATAATCGGTAAAATCGGAAATGTATAGCCCTGTTACAGCTCCATCTCCGTGTACTATATATAATATAACCTTTACGCTTGTGTGTACGTGTGTTTGTGTGTGTGTGTGTATGTCGTCGTATAACGACGCGAGCGATAAGACTCTCTTGGATCCAGCTCGTGGTGGTCCAAAATTCTTGGGCTATTTACAAGCCCTTATTTTATATATAGCATAGGTACATAAGTCAACGTGTGTGAGAAAGTCGTACACAGCTATAAGAGCTACATTATCTCTCCACTGCGTTGTGTGTATAATATCTGTCCTTTCGCTTTGTGTGCGCGAGTGTGTTGAAAGTGAAAGGAAGCGATATATAATAGGGGGTTGAGAGGAAAAGGCGTTTGTAAAAGGGTACAAAGAGACTTTCCGCGCGCTTTTCGGCTACGATAAGATGGGGCTCAGCGATTTTGGTGCGTCGACTGTCGCTGAACTTCCTGTATTTCATATATATATATAAAGGGGGGTATGGCGATGGCCAACTGCTGCCCTGATCATCTCGTGAACGAAGGGGTAGGCCTTTCGATGTGCTTTTTTTTCTTATTGCATTTTTGTTCACTCTCTCTCTCTCTCTCTTTCTTTCTCGATCATTGTGTCCGCTTTAATTTGTGTATTGCTTATACATACGACGGTGAAACTTTTTGGTCTGGGATGGAAGATAAAAAAAAAAGAAAGAAACGTAGTCACAGCTTTTTGGGAAGAAGGTTGATGAATGAACGTTATATACTAGAGTCGCTAATTTAATAAGCTTTCAACTTTAAGCAATTCAGAGAGAAAGAGCTAAGAAGTTTAACGATTTAATTAACTAATACGCAACAATCATACGAACAATCGCGCTTTTATAGTGAAAAGTCGTTTCATACACCTGACGACCATAACAATAATAATAACAATAATAATCTCGCCTCGGCTTTTTCATCTCGTATGTTATACATTTTCTGCCGAAATAATCAGGAGCAGCCATCTCATTCGCCTTCAGCCCCCGCCGTGAGTTTCCTCGTGTTTCGCGGGCGCTTTTTTTATATTCCTTATAATAAATAAGTACGAAAAAAAAAATGTGACTCCAAGTGTGTAAGTGTGTATAGCGGGAAAAGTACGTATTATCGTTAAACTAGGCGCGCATCATCTCTTTATTATTATTTTTTTTTTCATCGCTATATTATACACGCGCACACGTATAGCTTTATATACTCGGCTCCATTTTTCATTAAGATTTAGTTCCACTTTTTATTCGACGTGTGCGTGCATCATGCCAACGCAGCTCTCTCTCTCTCTCTCTTACTCTATCTTGTGTGCGTGTATATTTATATATTATATGGCCTAGCGTATATAATATATAATAAATACGTGACTTTTTGTAACTTGGTTTTCCTCTCGTGCGTGCGTGCAATGCGTGTTATTGCCCGCCGCGGATATGCTTAACTTTTTTTTTATTTGTATCTCTCTCTATATATATGTATACGACGTTGCCTCCTTTTTCCTTCGCGTTATATATTAATATTATTATACATACTCTAAAATAATTCGCTGAGAAGGAACGAACCGTACGGTTTATTCATTATTTTTTGTTTGTTTGTTTGTTGGTCTGCTTTTGTGTGTGTGTGTGTGTTATATTTGTATTACATCTCCAGCTATATAAGTAGGTATACATATTATACTCGCGCGTCGTCCGGAAATTTGTCATTTATCGTCAAAAGTGGTCGTCGTTTTTTTTATTCATAAAAAAATAGAAAAAAACCGGGAAAATTACAAAAACGATCGCGACTCATGTATCCGTCGCGTTTTATTTATGTATATTTATATAATAATATAGTTTATGCGTAAGGGGGGGTATGTCTCGGGAATAATTATAAGATTTTCCTCCCAGAGAACCATCAGGTCTGTCTATTTCTCTACTATATATTAGACCTAATTTCGCCGCAAGTATATGTGTAATATGTAAGATAGAGGGAGCTTAGTCATCTATACACTATATATTGTGAGATATATACCTATATATGTATGCACGGCTATTACTTGCACTGCGTGAATCCGCGAACCGTGCAATTCATACTCTCCACAGCTGCGCAGCTTTGTCTATCTATAGTTAATGGGTTATGCTTCTTTATGTGTATATATATCTATATATATGTAAAACACGGTATCGACAGATGAAAAAGGCAGTAAATCACTCGAATCGGCAAACTCCCACTGTGTCTGTGTATTATAGTTGTGTATGTATAAGAACGTGAGTCTGTGATGCGAGTTCACTCTTCCATGACGGAGTAAACTCTGCTTCTTTTTTTTTGAGCTGCGGAGCTATACCAAAAGACACACACTATGTGTGAGACTTCTCATATATACGGAGTGTCGATCAAAGCTATACATACTCTCGGGATATAGAGCTGCTGTCCATATACATACATCTGAAATTCGAGTCAAGAGAAAGAGAGAGAGAGAAAGCGAGCTCAGCAGACACTTGTATTCACCGAGAGAATTATCCTCGTCTCGGGCTTGCGCGCGCTTGAGAGAAGAAAAAGAGGCGCGAGAACGCGTCGAGGGTAATTAACAAGTAGCAACTCCTCGAAACCTAAGCCGCGTACCTTCTTCTCCTTCTCTCTCTCTGTCTATACGTCGTCGTCTTCATCTGGTGTAAATTTCTTCGAGCGAATTTTTTAAAATCAAAGTTATATTTGAATTTGAATGACGGAAAAAGTATGTATTGTTATAATATAGACTGCTGTATGAATAATAATTTCGATCGAAGAAATTTTATTAGAAAGAGAGAGCGCGTGTGTTATGCTCGACGATCGCGTGCTCGCTGGCGGTATAAAAATGAGGATCTAGATGTGTGTCGGGAAGAAAATTCATATATATTAGGTCGGGTTGGGGGAAATTTGATAAGACTGTATGTGTGTGTGTGTATGTGTGAGATTGCATTGATTAATCGATTACAAAAAGCACGTAGTTAGTGCAGCGCGTCAAGTGCAGCGTGAAAATCGGACTATTATATACTTATAATCCCACAAGGAAACTACGATCGATGAGTGAGTTTTATTACCAGTTTTATTTTTTTTTTTCTTATACTTTTTGTGCACCTCTCGTTGTGTGATATATTATCAAGCCTCACAATTGCGACTTTGTAATAAGTAATAATCCAGTTAAGGTAAAGGTCCCGCGTGTTGCATGAGTGCGTTTGATGGCGACCCGCGATTACTTCTCTCTTATCGTATTATATTATTATTACTTTTTTTTTTAACTTGAATTTTACTTTTTTATTGTTTACTTCTTTACTTTTACAAGATATAACATTATTTTATATATTCTTTTTTTCATTACACCTGTGAGTGTGTGTTTGTGTGCTACGTTTCTCTCCAAGATATCCTCTCACATGCGCAAACTAAGTGTTATAGTCTGTATCATATAATATAGCTTTTCTTGCTGCTTTACGTAATTCTTATTCTCCTGCTCTCTTTCGTTATTATATATATAGATAATAATGATAATAATAATAATGATAATAATAAGTTTGAGTTATATACGTATTTAGTAATCGTAAAAGGAAAAACGTTGATATACATATAAACTAGTGAAAACTTTAACATGAAACCCTTAAATTCGTAAAAAAATCTACATAATTTACAAGTACTGTAAAAAAGACGCTCCAGGAGATCCATTCAAATAATCGCGTCGTAGCATTTATATTAGCATATGCGAGACTCTGATGCGCTCGTTGTAATCGTCCTCATATACCTATCTAAAGAAAATAATTAACCGTAATCGACGCGCGAGACACATATCCCTCTTCACGGCTGATGCTGCCCGCGAGGGAATATTGAATTTGAGTGAACCTCCTGAGAATGGAATACATTATTTATTCTTTATATATATATGTATAATTATTCATTACATATTACCGTACGTATATTATAAGAGAACCTCGTCGTCATTGTATTTTCCACGCGTGTAATTTATCCTCCCCTAATTTTCGCTTTTTTTTCTATACCTTTTTTTTGTGTTCCATAATAGTAGCTCTCCTATTAGTGGTCAGTAAAACGCTGAGCAGTTTCGCACTCTCGTGTGCAGCCGCATATGACCCAATTGCTACTCGGCTTCGTATGAGTGTTGAGGTACCATAGTGAATGTGTATGTGTGTATGTGTGTGGCTACTTGTCCGTATATAAGCGTTTTAGTCCAAGCACCGAAGATTTTCCGATGTCGAATTAATCCAGAGCTCAGGGGAAAGCTAATATAATACACATTCAAATTTATAAAACTAATATATACACGTATAACGCACTTGTATATATTTACAAATCCAATTTACAGAAGATACGGGGGGGGGGCTGAAATCAAAGCTGCTGCAGCGCCGTGAAAGAAATTAAAGCGTTGAGAGCTGGTCGATAGAGCGCGAGATATGACCCAAATTAAATGTGCTATTTCCGCAAAGTGCGCTCCGGTTGCTTTTTAACATATACGCGCGCGCCCGCTTCGGACCAGTGAAATATTCTTTTGGAAAAAATCCAGCGAGGCCTGAATAGACGCTGATGTATGTCTCTCTCTCTCTTTCTCTCATCATTCTTCGCTCCACGAGAAGTTATATATATTTTTCATACCTGCGTGAAAAACCATCGCCTATTCTATTATATATACGACCGGAAAGAAAAATGACGCTCCAATTTTTCAGAACAAAAAAACTTTTTCCATTTATGCACGTATATATATATACACACACACAAACAATAATAATAGGAGTCTCGTGGCCGCTTATCTCGACCGAATGACTTTTCTAGCTGACATTAAGCCAGATATTATACGTCGCATGCCACGATCAGACCGAATATCCACTATCGCTCGGGATTTTAATTTACACTCTCCTTCGTCACGCATATAATACAGTGCTTGGACTCGTGTGTGTGTGTGTGTGTGTGTGTGTGTGTGTGTGTATGTGTGTGTATGTGATAGGGGATACGAGCGAGCGATACGAGCAAATAAGAGACTCCGGTAAAATCGGAGAGCCTGGTACTGATTGCCTCTCGCGACGACGACGGCCTTGATATCGTGTATATTATACCCGCGACGCCGAGGAGGAGCCGATGCCGCGCTCTCGTGTGTATGAAGTATATTATACACACCTATAACGACTAGCCTATATGTATATAATATATATATATATACCTGCTCTATATACATGTCTCGACAGGTATACATGCGTGTGTGTCTGTATTAATCCATAAAGCTCGCGACTCTATAATAATATACTGCACAGAGGATATGTGTGTCTGGTGGAAAAGTTTAGCCCCAGCTTGATTTTATATAATATATTCGTTCCTTTCGATTGACTGCTATACGCGAATAGATGAAAATAGCTTAGCTCTCGTGATGCGTGTGTCTCGCGGAAAATTCTAGCAGTGATGCACATCAGCGAGAAGAATCTATATATGTATACTATGCCAAAGGGGAAGAAAGAAGCATTCCTCCGTACGATTCGCCGAGGGAGCAATTCTCCCTCCCTCTCTCTTTCCTTCTAAGTGCTTGTACCGCTCTACGCGCTCTAGATTTCAGATTCAAGAGGAAATTTGAAGAATTTTCGATTTCCTGCCTTGCGCCCATTTCGTCAAAGCTATAAATATGCTCGGCGAGTTGCGTGTATTGCACGGCGCGTAGTTTTTATGGGTGAGAGGATTTTTTTTTTTTTTTTTCATTCACCCGAGGATTCTGAATTTTTCTTCGGGGATGTTTCAAGGCGTGTGTTGAATCGGATGTGAGCGAGAGAGAGTTGTGTTTTAAGTGGATGTAGTCCGGCTATGGTCAGACCGATAACGCGTGTATCTATAGCTTCGTGATTATCATCGTCGAGCTAATTACAGTATCAGAATCAAATTAAATGCAGTTATAGCACGTCTATGCTGTAGGCTCAACAAGACGGTTTTGAGACGAGGGCAAGATGAGGAAAATGGAAAAGTGAAAGAGAGCTGAAAATTTGAAGCGGTGAGGGAAAGGCCAAAACTCTTTTGCTATACGGCTACTATGGATTCAAATCAAAGATGAACGATAAAAACTCTTAAGCTCCTTTGAAAACCTTTAATTTCTTCCCGAACTGTATTGAGCCCTCTTTTTTCTTTCTCAAATCGATAGTCGAGCTTCCACAATAATTCAACTTCAAAATAAAAATATTAAAAATTCAAAGGAAAGCTCGAGTGGCGTCCCGCAATAATCTATTATTCTATACAGGTATATTTAATTAACAGCAACGATCGCCAATCAATAAAAGTACGTCCGTTCAAAAAGCTCCGCTGCGGCACTTATACAATCGCATATATCATCAATGAAATAAAAATCTCAATTGGCGAAGCTGGTCGAAAAATTTAATAAGCATCAATCGCGCGCGTTTCGTTCAAAGCCGAGAGTAAAAAGAGCAAACGAAACTCCCCTCGCACACAAAAGCTTTCGAAAAATCAAGTGACCGAGAGAGAAAGAGAATATATAGCCCATCATCATCTAGCTCAAAGCGTCGAAACTCCTATAAAGAACTCTCCGGCGGTGTACACGCTCGAATACTTAAAAATCGCAAAAAAGATAGCAGAGAAAAAAGCGATATGATTCAGACGCGCGAAGCCGCAGACCGCTTCTCGTGACCTCAGGGCTTGCAAGCATGCAACAAGCGTTTGGGGGATTGGCTTAAACTCGCGTCTTCTCTTCCTCTGCGCTGTGCTGAATAAAAAAAGGTGAAAAACGTGTATACGTGCTCTCTGCGCACGTGCGGATTTTCCAGAGAAAGACGTGCGGCCAACTTTTCGTTCTACTCATGTATATATACAAGCTTCTCTCTCTCTCTCTCTCTCTGACCTCTTTGTTTCTCTCTTTCTCTCATGCAAGCGAGCTTTCACGCCGATTTAGAGTCGTCGGGAGTTTCTCAAGCTTTCGGAATAGCGTCGCGGTGATTTATACACGCGTTAATTAGCCGAAGCTGTAAATCGCGGGAAATTTGATTTTAGACTGGAGTGCAGTCTGCCACTGAATCTCGTTAAGTTGTGAAAAATAGCTTTATTATCGTGATGAGATTGAATGTATGATACGAGCTTTTTCTCTTCTTTTTTAATTTCGATGGCGATTCTTATCTCCTCTAAAAAAGATTTCGTATGTGCGATGTGCTACGATACATTATACTTATTTATTACGAACGAACCGACGACCATACAAATTAAACCGACGCGTTCCGAATGTTCAACGGTATACACACACAACATATCTCGTGACCTCATTCTATACTGCCGGACAACACTCGCTGTATAATGGAAACAGACGGATAAGTCTCAGGCGTCTCTCTGTGAGGAGGATCAGCCGACGCGTCGAGATTCATTAGTCATTCCCCTATATATACACACACACACACACCTGAATATCATTCCTAAAACTACGTGCAAGTAAAGAAGTATATTTATATATATACGTATGATATGAAATTTTTCCTTTTTTTTTCTTTATACAACCCGCGCGATCGTCGATTATGTTCGGGGCTATTATTTATAGGCGACCGTCGTGGTAACCTCATCCACAGCCTTGTCGGTTTTACCGTACATATACGCGTCTCGCCGCTGCAGTATATATTCATATATCGTAAACTTACAGCACATGGAAAGATGCGCCGATGGTTGGAGGGGGAGAGCTGCCCCGGATTATATACGTAATATCGAAAAAGGCGACTGGGGTGCGAGGATGAGAAAGAGCCGCTTATTATTGGTCCCGACGATATGGAGGGTATTCGCTGTATATGTGTATGTGTGTGTGTGTGTCTGTGTTTACTATATATATATATATATAGGATGCGAGTGCGTCGAGTAGTGTATGGCGTTATTTAGAAAGAGAGAAAGGGACCGTTTTGAGCTGCATCAGGAAAATCCTCGGCGTCGCGCGCTATATATATTATATGTCATATATTATTATATACAACATGTGGCTTATTTCCACCATTAGGAAAATTAATTCGAGACGACGAGCACAAGTGAGGAATAATTTACCAGAAAATCAATACCGCATCTTTTCTATAATACATCGAAGTTTCTCCAAGTCTCCTATGAATAGAGAGAACCGGCGAACAATGGAATTCCGATCTCTAAAACATTCGTCGGTAAAAACGGAGAAATGAATTTTCACGAAAAAAGCAAGCTCGATTCGTTCGCACGAGTAGCCGGTATAAATCAAATTCTGGTATATATAACTTTTCCTCGCCGGTTTCGTCGCTTCAAAACTTTCAGATTGGCCAAGCTTTTTCCAACTTGGAATACTTTCCGCTGTATTTTTTCGCTCTCAGTAGTCTCTATAATATTCTACGCATTGCTCGCTCGTGTGTGTTTGTGTTTGTGTAAAAAAAAAAAATCTACAAACAATATACTACAATGGATTAAAAGGAACCATATATATATAAGCGACGAGCTTTACTTTCGACCGCAGCGTCGACGAGGTAAAGAATAAAGCGTCGACTTGTCCGTTCGTTATTATAGAACAGCCAAGTCTACCGATTCGATAATTAATAATTTTACAAGATTTTTCCCACCTCGCAAACGCTGACAAGTACCGCTCGAAGCTTGCGCTCGATTTCCTTTTGTATATGTATATATATTACACATCAGACGCGCAGAGATTTGGAGTCTGAGGGACGATTCGCGCCTCCGCACACAGCGAGTCCTGTCTCTCTCCTAGTCCGTCTGGCCGTCGTCCTCGCAATATTTGGTTGCGTTGCTGGCCTGCCCCCGTATACACTCAAGTCTGTCATCGTCAGAGCTGCCGGCTATGTATATACATATATATGTGTGTATATTATACTGATTAGCCCATGCCTGACGCTGACTTGGTCCCGTTGGTCCGCAGATTCGTATTTTTGCGGTCATCGTCTGTAACAGGTTCGGCAAAAGTGGTAACGGTTAGTTTATTTGTGTTATCATTGTGTGTCGTGATGTGGGAGAAGATTATATAACTCTTGGCTGGATGATAATTAAAATCTGATGATAAAAAATATAAAATACAGCCAAGAGTTAATAACGTCAACAACGATCTCTCATCCGCTCACGTATCTATAATCCTGACTGACGCGTGTCTATATACATAATATTATACTCCGATTATTTCAAAGACACGATCGCTCTCGAGAGTATAGAAGAAAAGAAGCTTGTAACCGGCATCCTTTTGACATATCTTTTCTCCAAGCGCACCGTTTTTTCCTCTCCAAAGTCAAGCTCAATCTCTTGACCGTCACACATACCGGAAGCGCATGCGCGCTTGCAATTACCCGCTTGAAAAGCTCGCATTATATATACACACGCTACTGCTTCTTTCCCCCTCGTCGCTTACATACACAGAGCACACAACCTATTCCATCCGTCTCTTTCTTTCTCTCTCTCTCTCTCTCTCTCTCTCTCCCTCGTTCTCCCGAAAATGCCCCGGCATAAATATTCAGGTGACAGATATGGCGCAAGAGAGAAGCTTTCTCCCCTGGCTATCTCTCTGTCGTCCCTGAGAGTTGATTCCAAGCCCGGCCGGTCAAGTAGATAAAGCCGAGCTGCAGTAGCTCGTCTTTCTCTCTTTCTCTCTCTCTCTGCGATATGTACGTGTACGTATATGTATACAGCCGAGTTGCACGAGTTATTTTTGGCTCGTTACCGCGCCCCAGTCTCGAGCCGACGCCCTCCTACATTCAGTCTTCAGCCTGTATATACGCCGACGAGTTAAAGTACTGATTTTTCATTGCCTTATACTACAGATCCTATATTTATGTATAGTATACGAGATCGACGAGTAGATTTATTTATAGATTTTATGTATACGGAGCGGTGAGAGAGAACGTGTTTTCGAGGCTTATTTTCAATGGGGGAATTGTGTGTGTGTATAGATATTATATGCACATTTTGCACGCTTGCGCTTATATTAATAGATCGTGTGTTTGTGTGTGCCTGTGCAATATTCATATGGATTATGTAGTTTACAATCGGCATGCGATACTTAATATTTATGAATATCGTCGGCGAGCAGAATTGCAAAGTGTATGGTATGATCGAATGAATATGGATCTTTTGTAATGACCTTTTATTATACACGTTGCTGTTCTGTTATTTTGTATCAATTACTGTTTGCGAAACAAAATTTTGTCGTGTCTTAAAAGTAATAATATACGTATATATGGAAGTGGAAAGTGATGCGTGTGGAAGAAGTCGGTGTATAGTTGTCACGAAACTTTTGCAGCGAAAATCAGTGTACAGCATATACGATATAAACTTCTGGGGTGGACGTGTACGCAATCTTTCGTACACGTGTATATATATATATCTCCGGTTAAACGACATGCAAACTCGAGGAGCTTATTTTTAACTTTGTTACGCTATATTCTCCTCTTTTTTAACAAGCCGATCGTTACGATATTTACACTCACACAGATATCAGAGGTGTAGACGTGTTTTGAAAAGGAAAAAAGATGACTTTCGTGAGCGTGTGTTGGTGGTGCAGCTTTACAGATATTTACAGTTGTTGGATAAAAACCAGAGTGTGCGACGTCCTCATTGGACACAGTTATATATAGATAGATCGAATAAAACACGTGAAATGTTCACACAAAGAGAGAAATAAATATTGTTCTCGTACCAGCAGCATGCATGGAACGAAGAGTAATTTAATGCGACATCATCACCCGTCGTGTTAAATTGGAACGAAAGTATTCTTGACTAAAGTTAACCAAAATCCACTGGTCGAATTAAACGTGGCTCCCTATACATGGAAAACATGGTAGGTGTATAATGGCGGATAGTCGATGAAAACTGTCTCTCAGTGTATATAGAAGAGAAAAAGAAGAGTATGGTAATGAGGCTTACCCGACTTGGTGGCAAAGGGATCCTTGGGATGATTGGGCTTGATAGCGTTGGCCCGTTGCCTGATCGGGGGCATGCCAGTATCGGTAGCGTTGACGGCCTGGCAGTGGCCGGCGACCGGCGGTGGATGTCCGGCACCAGGTGGCAAAGGAGCACCAGTAGGACCGGTAGCACCGCCGGTCCCCGGCACCCCGGGTGCTCTGACCCGAGGCTGCTCCACAGGAAGCACTCGACGCCTCTTCTTCGGGAGCTTGGCTCGCGCCTGCGTGTGACTGTAATACATCGCAAAATTGCTGACGATCACGGGCACCGGCAGGGCGATCGTGAGTACGCCCGCAAGGGCGCACAGAGCGCCGACAAACATGCCCACGTACGTTTTGGGCACCATGTCGCCGTAGCCGACCGTGGTCATCGTGACCAAGGCCCACCACAGACCCAGAGGTATGCTCTTGAAGTCGTTCTTCGGATTGTACTGGATGCGCTCGGCGTAGTAAACCAGACTCGCGAAGATGACGATGCCGAGGACTAGGAAGAAGACCAGAAGGGTCAATTCCTTGGCCGAGGCGCGGAACGTCTGGATCAGGATCTTCAGACCGGACGAGTGTCTTGTCAACTTGAACAGCCGCATTATGCGGATGATGCTGAAGAACTCGAGGATGTCGGCGTTCTCCAGGTGGGACGCGAACCTCTGAAGCGCCAGGTCGATGTAGAAGCTCAGCGTGGCTATCATGTCGATCAGGTTGACCGAACTCTTGATGAACTCGCACCTGTTGGGACTCGCAGTTATCCTGATGAGGAACTCCAAGCTGAACCAGGCGTTGCACACGCACTCGATGTAGAAGAACGCGTCGTGAGCGTTCGTGTGGGTCTTGTCGAGGACCCAGCTGGTACCGTTACCAGCGTACACCGTCTTGTTCACGATCACCGGTACCCTCATGTCCGGGTGGGTCTTCAGGCAGAACGACAGGATCGAGATGCAGATGAAGAACACCGAGATCACGCCGATTATCTGCAAAATTCAATCATAACCAACAGTCTCTCCAAAATTTATACCTCGTGTCGGAGTTTCTAATATGTTTATGCTTGCTGCTCAAATAGCGAGGCTCGTCTTGTAGCTCGCGAGAAAGCTAGTAATTTCAAGCACGGGATTATATTCAATATCATGTGGCATCATAAGGTGCTCTCTATAGCTCGGGGAATCAATCTCTAGTAGACATGTATAATTGTAAAGAAAAGGTGAAAGTGAGCGTGTTTGTGCAGCGATTTGGACTCGCATCCACTGCTTATTTATTCAAATCAACGAGACGGCCGACGAAAAGTATATCTTTCTCTCTCTTTCTCTCTCATCTCAATGGACGCCTCGCTGCTCTGACTAAATACGCGAATGGACGCCTCGTGACGCGGCAATGCGTTTCGCTTTTTCTACGACTAGGTACAAAACTTTTCAGCGTTATATTCCATGCATGTATAGTATACATAGCGAGACGCGGTATAAAAGAAATGAAATGCATGACTCATGTAACAAAACTATAATTATATAGAAACAATCTACTACCGGACTGGAGAATGAAGAAGTGAAGTGAAGCAGTGGAAAACGAGCGAATAAAAAATTGTTTTTCATACAGACGTTTATATAATATGAGAACCTATATAGACATCTATATATACATCTCGCGGCGAGATCGTGTCGCCCTCCCCCGCACAGATACAATATAATAGAGAGAAAGAGTTATAATATAATAATACATATATCATATTGTTATACATAAAAAATGAATAATCATCACACACACACACACTGCATCACGCGTGCGTTTATTATTATCATTATTAGACAATCTCTGTGTCCGCGTCGATTTTTATTGACATGGGTACCGACCTTGGCAGCATTGGAGGAGTAGGGTTCATCGAAAAGGGACCACATTTTTGGTTTGAGCTTCTGCCACCACGTGAGCTCGCCTTTGTAATAAGCCTCTTCGAAGCCAAATTTCCGAGCGAGCTCCTCGTCGCTCGGCTTCTCCGTGTCGAGGTCCAGCCTGTCCAGGACGGTCAACGTCTCCTGCGTGTCTCGATGCTGCACGAGAACAAAAAAAAAAAAAGATAGAAAAAGCAGAAGCTTTTTTATTATTGAATATAAAAGATCGTTTACAACATCAACGACAAAGACATCAATCTAGGTATATAAACCAGAGAAGGCAAATGAAACAATTCTTCGTATCGTCGTTAAAGCGAAATCACACACACACATACGAGACAAATGGCGCAAAAAAGCCCATAGGCAGGCTGTGTGTGGTATAGCTGCACAAGTCGATGCTTTTATTGAGCCGCGCCAGCCCTACAATGTTTGACCCTGTTACGTATATGCCTGACACACTGCCTTTGTCTCTATACGCGCATTTGATGAAAAGCCCATATATGCAGCAGCGCCGCTGCACGTAAGTCTCGTCGTATTGAAAACGATTGCATTTTCAATCGCAGACACGAATTTCGCCCGCGAGAAATTACGAGAGAGAGAGAGAGAGAGAGAGAGAGAGAGAGAGAGAGAGAGCCGTGATGAATTGCTCACAGAACCCCAGAAGCGATATTCCATATATATGAAATATTACACGCTATATATATATACACCTATATCGGCAAAGGCCGAAATCTCACCGAGCGAGCTTTGACGCTTTTTTAATTAAGGCGCGGCCTATCGCACGCTTCGCGCTTCAGCGGATACCAAGATTTTTCTTTTTTTTTTTGTCTCTATCTCTCATTCGTCAGTTGCGCTCCGTTGGCTTTGTGCTCTAGTGTTATGCCTCTATACATATATATAAAGGCTGTGTGTGTGTGTCGAACGAAGCGTAAAATCACGACTGTGTCTTTGAAGGGATCGAATAAACACACTCTGGTGTCTGAAAAAGTATACCGTGACTTTTTATACTTCTTTTGAAAAGAAAAGCCGGCCAGAAGGCAGCATTTTCCGCGGCGATCTATCGCCGCGGGTGAGAGACTCTCGCTGCGCATGAAAAATGACAGGGACGCTCGTCGTGAATCAATCATGGTTATGTATATATCGTCAAGAAGCGAGCAACAGTCTGCAGAGAGCGGAAAGCCAATCGTATACAGCAGGGGACGAGAGATTGTCGAGTAGTATAGAGCCTTATGCTGAACATATGTATATATATACTCGCACTATAGTGGAGAGTTCTTGAGTTGCTTGGCGCTCGAGCGAGGCCTGATCTATTTTCTTTGTAGAGCGACTAATCGATAGTCGCGGGGCTTTGTACGAGCTTGTGCTAGAGTGAGGAGAGAGACCACCTGCCGGATTCGTTGTGTATATATATGTACGAGTCTGTCTGTATGTATGTGTGTGTGTGTGTGTGGTTGAGAGGGCTGAGCCACATGGACGAATTACTAGGGAGATTAAGCCGGCGCAGGAAATGGAAAAAGTCCGAAAAAAAGCGAGTGCAGCACTCCGAGCTTCTATACTGGCTCACACAAAGAGAAGAAGAGAGAGAGAGAGAGAGAGGATGAAGAAAATTGCACAGTGGCTGAGAGAGTAGACCGGAAGAATGGGAATAAACAGAAGGGTAGTAAAGCGTATGGAGAGGAGAGGGAGTTAGTGGATTACGGGCCAGCTTGATGATTTTGATTTCTATTTTTAGGCTTATTTTTGCTTTCTTTCTTTCTTTCTTTGAGAGCGCCAGCTGCGGCAAATATTTTCTCGGATCTTTTTCATCGCTTAAAAAAAAATTAGCGCTTCTCACTGTTTATATAATATAATTGCCGCGAAGATCCCTCTCGCTTGGCAGTTCTTGCTTTTTCTCTTTTCCATATACGATTGT
The DNA here is from genome assembly GCA_900474305.1 of Cecidostiba fungosa. Taxonomy (NCBI): domain Eukaryota; kingdom Metazoa; phylum Arthropoda; class Insecta; order Hymenoptera; family Pteromalidae; genus Cecidostiba; species Cecidostiba fungosa. Next base: position 22,200 of record UCOJ01000916.1, on the reverse strand, counting down.
ACGTTGATATCCGCACGGGTATTTGTTTATACCGACATAGAATAACAATTAATTGTGCGCCTCACTTGACGAAATAATTAAATTTAAATCGCAGTTATAAAGCATCAGCAAAAAAAGCTATTGTAATTGGAGTGATTGACTCGTCGCTCGAGAAAATATAACATACACAAAGTTACTAACGTATATACACGACGTATTATCCACAGATACGACTCACGAGATTACCGCGCTTAATGCCGCGCGTCAAAGTTGAGTTTTTCAGAAGCAAAGCCTCCGCATATATAGCATACATAGCAGTACCGGCTCGTTGCGTCCTCTCGCGCGTAACTCGATCGCAGGTCCCCGTAAAGAGAGCTTAATCACTCAAACGAAGCGCGTTAACGAGTATGGCACGAGTAATAAAGTTGTCCTCTTCTCCTGGCTCGCTCTCGGCTTCTGTCTCTACTCTACGTTCTCTCTCTCTCTCTCTCTCTCTGTAGACCAGCACAATCGGGCGTCGCCGAGACGAGAATATATATGCAAAAATCTACCTCGACGGCTTGATTGAAGCTAGCGCGGCTCTTTTATTTTTTGTGCTTCAAATGTAGAGGACGAGAGCTTTTTTTTCCTTGCGAATGAAGAGGAGCTTTTAGAACACGGTGAAAGGGATTAAGGAACGCGTTGGTGTCTAATTGAATTCGACGGGATGCGTCTGTGTTTCGATCGATGGAGATTAGGGACATATACGTTATAGTAGGGGATCTCGACGCAGTGGAGAGGATTGATTGTAGGCGATTCTATACTCTCTCTTTTGTTCTTTTAGTGATTTTTTCGAACGACCTCCGTCGTTTGTCTAATATGATATAAACTTTTGTTCGTTTACGAAAAGAAAAATAGCAGCAAGTGTGTACAAAAATTATTGACACGCTCTGTAATATATTTTCAACAGAAAGAATCATCTAAAAACAAAACTAATAATCTCGAAACACGTAATTCCAGATATATATACATTCGCAATCTCTCCTACACACCGTAATTACAACTTCCTCAGAGCCGTCGCAAAAGTTCGAACCCTCCTCCATCTCCGAGTTACAATTCGACGCGCTTCCCTTCGTTATATATACTATATACACGCGAATCGATCTTCTATGATGGAAATTCGATTCGCCCTCAAAATTAAAGATCTTTTTTCCCTCTCAGCAATCCTTAAATTTGCAAAATTCGAATATCCCATCTATATACCAAAAAGCTCGTTACACACCTGCAAGCTCGCGTGTACGTTAATGCTCGCGTGTTTGCTTTGTGCTTGCGCCGGCTGCGTAAAAACGCGCGATAATTGATTGATCATTCCGCAGTGCAGCGCTATACACATGATGTGTGTATACGTATGCGGGGGTGGGAGTTGCGTCGGGAGAGAGAGAGAGAGCCGACCGCACCGCAGGCGGATGACTGCGCACTTTGCAGATTTCGCCGCAACGGCGTATGCTTAACCGAGAGCGACCTTTTGTTCGTTCGCGCCACATCCGCAGTGTGCTGCTCTTTTTTTGTTCCCGCATGGGACATTATGGGGACCGAATCCGGTTTTTTTTTTTTGTCAACTTCTTCTTCTGCGAGAGTGATGTACTGGTATATTTCGAAGCGATTTGCAAGTCGAGCTTGCGATGATTTATATCTGACGCGTTGAGAGGACTGCGAGTGACTTTTTTTTGGAAAAGGTTTGTGAAAATATAGTGCGTTTCAAGGTATATACAGTTGATGCGTCTGACCGAACTCGGATGTTACTACTTGAAACGAATACAATTGGCTCGATCGATGATATGCATAGGTCACGGAAGCATTTTTGATTAGCCGACGATTTAATTCACTTACAATCTGGGTTATACGAAATTAATTGGGAAAACGATCGCTTTTTTCACACGCAGCTTTACGCTTCGATTGAAATTAATTTTATCCAGGTCACGCGCGAGCGCGCGGCTCAGATTCATTATATGATTTAAAAATAAAACTCTCCTCGACGCAAAAGCGTCATAATGACTATACACTGACGATGTACACAAGTTTTTTAAGCGACGCATCAATCAAGTTGACAAATCTCGGAAAAAGTGTTAATCCATTTGGTCATCACTGGCTATATAATAGTCACTCTCTCGGAGCACTGGTTATTCGAGCCCTCCACCGACAAGCCCAAATCCACTCCGGTTGTCTGTTTCTTGCGCGCTCGTATCTTCATTTGTCAACGCGAGCGTTAGCCAAGGAATTAACCGCTGAGTCTACGGGAATAATTGAAGCAAGAAAGTGAATCGCTGTCGGCGATAATCGATCACCGAATTTTCATTTATCCGACATAATATAAATTAATAAATTGTATATCTCGCGTACGTTACGCAGCGACGTATTTATCGAAAATCAATTAACGAGACGATCGTAAAGCGCGTTTACGCAGTCGTCTCTTATTATTGCATTGTATCAATATATAGATCGAAGTGTCAACGGCGATTATTATTGCGTGCGAGGAAAGTTGTAGCGCTAAACGAAAGTTGTATATAGCGTGTATACGATATGTCTCCGGTAGTTAATCAGAGAGAAGCTTAATAGCCTCTGCCACACGGTTATTCATTGATTTTAACCCACACATATACACACGACTCGCAGACTTATCGACGTAAATTACTTAAGCTTAATTTACATTCGAGGGAGATAAGCTCGCCGTGGGCTTCGTAAAGATAAGTGCCGGTGCTTTATGAGCGCTGACGCACTAACTTTTTAGCGCCGCGTTCAAAGAGATAAATTTTTTTTTAGCTGTACAGTCGCGCTCTGCACTCGTTGCGTGAATGTAATGCAGCTGCTGCTCGCGACTATATTACGTATAGCTATATATAGGTGTAAAATGAAATAGTCGAATGAGGATTAAAAGTTGGCTCGTCTGAGAGACAGCTGAAAGTAATGTGCATTTTGAGATTTTTTAACATTTCGAGGTGTGTCTGTAAGAAATTTTTGGTCTAGGAAGACGCAGAGCCACTTTGAGCTGAAATGCAATGAGAGGTTACAACGAATGGAGTGTCCCATATAGCGATAAAAACTCGAGAAGCTTTTTAATATTTTTCGTGGAAAACGTAATGAGGTACAGTCTGCGCGAATGACTTTTTCATTTTCATAAGAGTCCTCTGAGGTATACAAAATGAAAAGTGTGCAAAAAATGCAATTTCGCTCAATCTACTAGCCACGTTAATTTATCCGGAGGAGTTGCGTTAAATTTTATTGCCCTCCGGCACATCATCAGCGTCGGATATAAAAAGTCAAAAAAATTACAATTGACAGTTACCAGTGCCACAGCAACTCGTATATACGTGCCTGTCAACTCACATGCACAAAGATATACAACATATGTAAGAGGCAAAGAAAAAGACTCACCTGAGTGTAAGTCATCCAGCAGCAGGGCTCCACCTGATTGGAATCGAGGCCCCAAAAGTCGAGTTCCTCCTCGAATAGCGGGCCGCATACATCGGTCGGATAATGCAGCTTGCCCGTGCGATAGTAATTGAGCACCTGAGCGAATACGCCCGGATGCCGATCGAAGAAGTACTCGTTGAGTATGGGATCGTAATTGGCTAGAGCCTCGGTAAGCCGAGACAAGCGGGTCGCCGGGATCTTCTTCAGCGTCGCTTTGTATGTCTCGTGCCTTATACCGCCTACGTTCAGGACCACGCGGTTCTCCGCGTCCATGTTTATCAGGTTCATTTTTCACGAGTGATCCTGATGATGCTGGCTCTGCTACCGTTGCCCTGATGTAGTACTCGGCCCTCGACCGCATGAATTAACCTCTTGCCTCCGGCTTGCCTGAGAACACAACGTATATAGCTGTATTTGTATGTATATAGCAGTGGTGTATGTAAAGCAGCTTTCTATACTTATATACACCTACAGAATTCGACGCGGCGATACGTGACACTGATTCCATAATGCGAATCCCATCGATTCCCCCCCGTATTTCCTCATCTCGTATTTCCCGTACTAACTCGACATCGATTGAGTGCTTTCGAGTGTGCAAGCAGTGTTTTATATATACACATGCACTTGGTAGCGTAACTTATTATTTTTAAGTATATTATCATTTATAAAAGCAACGCTTATATATATCGGAAGAGATATAATAGACCAGGATTTCCTCTAATGTAGCTCAGAGATTAGTACAACACTATGCCGAGAGACATTGAATGATAAGTATCTCGGGATCAGCTATTTTTCGCGATTAAGTCCGCAGGCTTTAAAGATCGTATCTTTCAACCTGGTCTTGGCAAGCGCGTGCGAAGCTCCCTCTTATCACCAGAAATGCATCAGAAACGGCTATATACTGCGCATTTCCACCCTGGAGCTTGCTATAAAGTTCTCAGTACACACGTTTTATTTTTTCAATTGAAAAATCTCGACGATTATAACTTCTTTAGTGGACACATCACAGATATTGACGCAAGTCAATCGAATCGTAATGCAGAAGATTCGAAATCCAAGAAGTGAAAGACAGCGATCTAGGTCACTTGGCATGTGTACAGCTAGTTTGAGCTTTTTCGATTATCCCTAATAAGAAAAAAAGAGCGTAATGTCTTGGCACTATTATCATCCGGGTAATAGTATAGAAAAAAAAAAGAAGTCCAGGTGCATATAGCAAATGGGCAAACTTCAATACACACTGCGCAGCTTCTTCGAAGCAAAGTTCAATAGGTCAAATTATGACGTGGGTCCACACCCAGTTATCGTTTATATACTACTACGAAATCGTCGGTTCGTCGAATATCTCATTACAATACCTCGAAGCTACTGCAAATGATTAAAAAAAAAAGAAGGTCTCGTTTTCTCCTCGATATTCTCGGGTAATGCAATATACAAGCCGTGATAGAAATCAATTACGCTATGAATTTCAGTACAAACAGTCGAAATCGAGAGCTTTATTAACGATAGAGACTTATGGTATTAGCGCTGATGAAAGAATAAGAACAAAACTTTAAACCGGATTAACTCCATATATTTCGGAACTATATTATAATCGCGTGCATTTAGCTATATTAATAATCCAGCGGAATAGAGCTGACTCGATATTCCCGAATGAAAATTTCGATTATTAACGCGAAACAAGAACTCTATCCAATTTGTAGTTCAATATATATATAATACACATGCACGCCATCCATTTCGCGAGAAACACGCTAGTAAAAAGAGTTTAGAACTCAGCATAGTGTGCAGGTCCGAGTCAGCACAAAACAAGCTATGCACTACCTATATTATCGATACGTATGTGCATACATGTATATATATATATATATATATATTCAGTCGATCGAAGTCACCGATGAAAACAGATATAGGACGGAAAAATAATTTCATCGAAAAGGAAAAAATAATACCCTGCGGCATCAGTGGGCAGAAAGTCAGAGGATCGATTTCATATTTAGCTCTCGCTTCTCTCTATCTCTCTCTCCTTCTTAATAACAATAATAAAACAAGAGTACAGCTCTTTTTTCGCGTATTCATCGGGTTTTTCTTCTTTTCTTCCACTACACTCGATCGCCGTATTCTCTCTCTCTCTCTCTCGCATTCATAAAAATAAGCAAAAGCTCCCGCATAGATAAGCCGGACACACATATAGGTATACGAAGTATATAGACCTTTGTGTTTATACTTCACACGAGAATTGTCGAATCGATATAGCGCCAACTTTTACTGCACGCAGCTGTGTAATTAGAGGCTTTATACTAGTTGCAGCGCGAGCATTTTGTAACTTTTCTAGCTGATTACGATTATTGTTATTATAAGCTTGCGAGGGTGTGTTTTTAAATATAGAAGATACGTGAACTCGTTGCCGGTCGTTCAACTCGCAAAGATTCAACGTCACAACGCTATATATATACACACACCGCAATACACCGCTGGATTATGGATTTCTTATATATATTTTTATACTTATTGTGTGAACTGCAGAGGTTTGAGCTGTTATAAGGGACGGACCGACTAATACCTCGATAGTTGCACTATTTATCGCAATAAACGTATATTATAAGATAAGAGGTGTTATAAGGGTCGTATATACACGATAAGACACTTCATCATCGTTATTAGAGCAGAGCATACGATTGTGTATAATAATACATAAGCTCTCGACTCGTAGTTCCGATCAGACTGATTTTCCATAAGACTGCACAGTTACATTACACGAATCTATATATCTCGCGTTATCGTGTACCGCAGCGAGAACTGACGGCCCGATAAACGCTCACATATATAGGGATTGAAGTCTACGTACACACACACAAACACATCGATACACGCTAGAGCGGACGATTGATGCAAAGTCCGGCGGTGCGGTGGTCGGCTGACGGAGAGTAAGATCGATTGCCGTCGTCCTGTATATATATACACATAGATGCTGCGTTCGTCCCGTCATAATCATCCCCTCTCGTATATAAACGAGGATAATCCGACGAGACTCGGAATCGACAATGGGCCGGAAGAAAAGAAAAAAAAATAATACGCTCGTATGTTTTTCCGGCCTCTATAATACACACACACACACACATGTGCGCGCATAGTTTTCATAACTTGCTCTCGCGAGAGTAGAATTTGCATTCAGGCATTCTTATACGTATATATATAACACACAGAGAGATGCACAATGGCTCATTGTTGTCGTGAGAGTATAGGTGGTAAGGAGCCTATATATATATACTTCGTCTTTGGCATTCCCCACGTGTGAGCGCGCGTGTGTGTGTGTATACTATACTTATTCCCTGTGGTATACAATACACTTTTACGGCTATATGTGTGTCACGACCGCATCTCTGGATTTTCAAAGGGTCTCTCAAGTTCACAGCACGACACGTACGCCTTAATTCAGTAGTGCGTTATGCAGAGAGGATTTCGCGCGTTATTCCTTTTATTTTACGGCTCTTGCTCATCTTGCTATATCTAGTGCGTGTACAGGACGAGGAAAAACAGGGGGGGGCGTGAAAAAAAAGAGGCGCAGAGCATATAGCGCGAGAGGGGAGAGAAGAAGGATGGAGACAGCCTCGGGAACGTCTCATGAATAATTAATGCACGTGAAATATTTGCATCCTTGCTCTCCTCTCTCTCTCTCTCTCACTCGTATTTGCGCGTTCGTCGAATACCGAGTAACCGGCAGTGTTATATACAGCCGAAACGAGATGTATATAATATATATACGTATATACATCCGAGAAAGAGAGGGAGAATGCCGCAAGAAGAGGGAAAATAAGACACATCGAGTGTGTGTATCCAGAAGAGATTGGCAGGTAAATCACGAGCGGTTCCCTCGAGACCAGCTGGCATTTTCGCTTCGAAAATTGCCGATCCGTTTCTCCATTAAACCGCGCAAGAGAGACGTGTGTGTGTCTGTGTGTGTGTATAACCTTCCATCGAAAATCGCGCCTTATGTTTGGAAGCCGCTCACTCTCGATCTTTACGCTGAATTATATCTCTCAGTCTAGCTTCTTTTCCCCTCTCTTCCCTTGCGAGGAAGCGTATGCCACGTCGGAAGATGAATGGCGCCGATAAAACTTGCAAAAATGCCCCGAATCCCGGCCAATTAAACGAGGAGAGGAATAGCTCGCGCGAGAGGAGAATTATTACACTCGATCGAGCCTATATGCTTTATTGAAATGAGTTAATCTTTCGGCCGCCGCTTATGTATGCGGCTTCATATATAAGTATATGCTTTTTTAGCTTGATATTCCGAGCGCGGAGCTTTGAAATTATGCGTAGGGGTAGGTATATCGTGATTCACAGAGATAATGCAGGGATTTTTATTTATACAGTTGACGGAATATGCATGATATTCCTGAGGGACAGACAGAGAGAGAAAGCAGTTCAATTTCAAGGTAATTTAGCACTTTTCGAATGGCTTAACAAAGTTGGAGGGAAAGATTCTATATACGCTCTCGTTCTTATATTAGACGACGCTTCGGAGAGAGATGCAGTTATAAGGGGCTGCGAGAGAACAAAGAGACTCTTTCGATTACTCGTAAACGTAATTTAAATTCCGGATAACCCGCTTTTCCTTATTATCGCCCAGGCTTAATTTGAGTTTTATAAATACCTCGGCTGCCTTTTGTGAGGGATTATTTATTCGACTCTCGCGGCGCACTGAGTTATTATAAATTTAAAAAAGCCAGGATGCGTCTGAGAATTTTTCTTATCTCACTTATACTACCCTGCAGTTTTATATTAGCTTCAACTTCTTTCGCTCAGAGCTGCAGAGTTATTGTTTCTATAAAACCGAGAAAAGACATTCGGATTTCGATTAGCTCGACAAAGTGCAGTTCCTTCGATACCTTCATGGCTGATGAAAACGTAAAGCGTCAAGGTATAACCTGATATTGTTTCCAGATGAATAAATAACAATGATAAAAATACTAATAATTCAGCCAAGTTATTTTCTCTTTCGACAGTTATGCGGTTCGAAGAAAAAAAAAACAACGGAACACATTCAACTAGAAACATCCCAGCCAAAAAGCTCGGAGTTTAAACACTTGTATACACATGAACGTGACGTGTAAGCTGTTGCGCAAGTATCTAATGACACTGCAAGCTCACTCGCGCGACGCCTACTTAAAGCTCAATCACCGAAGCTCGAATAAGCGCGTCTCTCTCTCGTCATATATCCAAAACGTTTCAAAGCGCGAAATCACGTATTCCATTGAAGTTTGACGTTTGACTGATAGCACCGCTCGCGCGCACCTGGACTGCTTCACGCTCTAAAGTACTTGGAAGGCTAATTCGGCCTGAAATTCCAGCATGTATGAGCACCGAAACTCACTTCAGAAGTCTATGATTCCTTTGGCCGTTCAGCTACACAGCGAGTGTGACTAACTCTAGACTTTAACTGCTGGAACACGAGCTCTGATGCTCTTTCTCAGAGGGAGAGAGACGAGCGAGTGGAGAGATTAAAATTATGGCAAGCTTCGTGCACTTCTGGAGAAAGTTCGGTAAGCTTTATACACCACTTGTATAGTCTTCGAATGCGGATTTCACAGTTATTTATTTTATGTGTCGCACGCGGTCGTAAGCTCTCGCTTAAAAGGCTGTGCTTTAATAACCGCTTTATGGACATGTTGCTTGCTCCTCTGTTTGAGATGGTAAATTATGAAAGTTGCGGTAAAATTGTGTTCGTAACTATCTGTTTATAATATTGTTAAAACTGTTGCTTTATCGTACTTGAGATAAAGTTTATATGGACATGCGCAAGTTCTATAACCAAACTGTTGAACCGAATTTCGCGAATTTAATTCACGAGATAAAGAGAAAAGCACGTTGAAAGAAGCGTAAACAAACAATTCTAGGAACAACGTTAACAGCTTTACGAAGATTGGAAACAAAGTCTATTGCCTCACCCGTCCGGCCAGATTATTCGATACTGTGAAATATTTGAAGCATTCGAAGAATCGATAGTCGCTTTACCAAATAACAAACTTTTACAAACTACACGTTCGTTAGCTCGCAAGTAATTGGACAAAAATAAAAGTCTGAAGTTTGTAGTTATTGTTTAAAGATTTACAAATAGTTTTAGTTTTAAAAAGTATACAAACGTCAGAAGATCTGATGTGAAAGTTGAATGTTTTTTAAATGAAAATGTCGTATAAAGATCAATGTTGTGTGAGTCTTAAAAAATACGTTTCGCAGCATGGAATGTACCAACAGATGAAATACTCATTCAAATTCAATTTGCAAGTGCGTTTTCAATTAAAATCAACAAATTAGTTTGAAATCTCATTTATCAAATGTATGTTGAATGAACAGAGGCATTAATAAAAAAGTAATAATCACTAAACTTTGGAACAATTTTAGTAATTTTGCTGAAACTACTTTTTTGTAAAGAATCAAGCCAAGCAATCTACAAGTATTCATTTTCTATTCCTAAATAAAAGTTTTTCATTAGCTAACGCTTTTTGGGAACTAAATTCGACAATAGCAAGTTCCAATCACGTGCGAGCTGCGATATCACTCTAGTTTCTCTATGCGTTGCGAAAACTACTCTTGAGACAAACTGTAGTCACTACAAACTTGACAATCATAGAGAGTACTCACTACGAAGTTGCTAGTGTTGAACTTTTAGCAAATTTTGATGAGCTGTGTACGTTAAAGCTAAAAGTAGAGAGCTGTATACTGCACATATACGATGTCCGTTTAGTTTAACTAACAGCAAATTGACTTTGACACGTTTTGCTCAAATAAATATGTGAAATCATAAACTGTCATTTATGTTTGAGTCGATTGAAAACGTACCCACGTTATAACAACTTTACGTTAGAACACTACTTGGGCAGCTCAATACATCCTTATAATCAAATCGATCATTCGTTACTTAAGTGCAGTCTGAATCCACGGCATTGTCTTATTTTTTATTAATTATTGAATTTATTTGAATATTGTAGAAATTTTGTATTTGCTTATCACAATGTGGCTGCAGCAAAACAGCCACAATGTCGTTAACTACACGGAACTTGTTTTATATTCATTTTCGCATTAAGAACTTAGTTCCGTTGATAATACATGATTATAATTAAGTTTGATATATCGTTATTATTAATGTGAATGTAAAATTAATAAAAATCTTGAGATTTATTAAGCTTGAGATATAAGAGCGTAATTTTCCGTGGAGTAAAGTTTTCATCGCAAAAGCCGAAAAGATGAATATTCTTTGAAACTGGCAGTATCGTGATGCTGTTGGTCGATAAACATCGTATTATACAAGGAACGCACACCTAAGTGCACCCCGTATAAATAATGGACCTACACTTGGTTCTGGCAGATCTAATAAAAACAAGTTTTATGAAAACTTTCCCTTGGTTTTTTTCGACGAATTTAGTTTACGATAATTTGTTGGAAACTTTGGTACGTATTATCACAAAGAAATTGTCGTCCCGGAAGTTAAAGCATTATTCAATAATGATTTAACGAGAGTTTATGACTATAAAAAGAGAAAAATTATTTGGTTATGTTTTGCTTTTAATAAATTATGATATTATTAATCGCGAATAGTTCAGTTTTACCTTTATTACCTAAGGTTACACCACATGATTGATGAATGTGACCGAAATTTTAAGCTCATAAATCATACATTTAAACGCGAAACACTGTAAAACTTATAAGAATAAAATCTGTTATCGATTGGTATGAAGGTTTTATTTTTGAATATAGACCAATAGTAGTAGACAATCGGACGTTTGAATTCGCTACTTTTTTGACAATTGCCCCAATTTTTAACGTTTTATTTGAATAAGTTGTTAAATTTTATTCACGCATTTTATACGCATGCCATGCTATATATAGATTGTAAACATCATATACTACACGAAATTTATGAGAGATTGTCACGAAACGCGTCGTAAAAAATATCGGCAGTCACTTAATCTCCTCAGTCACCATCAAACATAACATTTAGAAGTATTATAGCACCATTTTTACAAGGATTTCCAAAAATAGTTTAAGTATCAGTTCAAACATTCACGACGTATAAAAAGCCTGGGAATCAAATCCTGTTATGTCCTAGTACTATACACTTTTGAAACAACGAAAATTCGAGAGATAATTCATCGAAATCTCGAGTGCTGTCAATGTAACTTGTTATCAGCATTGTCTAGGATGAACGACATGGATTCAGAGATGTCTGATTCACAGAGATCACTTGACCACGCGAAATGAAATAACCGTTATGCGCATGCTATCACTCGTATATGTGGTGCTATTGTTGTACACTCGAATGCGATACAGGACACATATGGTTCAGGCTCTTGATATTTAGTGATTTCGATAGCGGCGAGTTATGTAGTATAATCATTGTTAGTTTAGAGTAAGCACATTGATAAACAATGCAATAATTATTGTATCAAAGACAGTGTGTATGTTATTTATGTATACCTATACATGATTGTCTATTTGTATTATGCCGACAAAAAATCTTACTTGTGCAAAAGTAGCATAAACCACTCAACTTATATTTCGTGACGATTTGACTTTGCGAATTTGTTTTAATCCTATTCCGAAAGCTCTCGAGAAGTTTTATTTAAGATTCAATCCAATTAACTAATTCCTACGTTAACACGCTGTACTAAAGTTTTCAAAGCTTTGTGTCAATAGCGAATTTCTCATTGAGAGCTTATTTCTTGAATAATTGTTTAAAAGTGTTCTGTATTCGTGTCTGTAACGTAAGTATGAAACAAAGTTAAAATGATTTTTATACGAACGTCTTTTATAACAAGACTGGAGGTCAACGTTTAATATTTAAATTTTCCTATATGCACAATTTTATTCACTTCGCTAAATTCCACATTTTCCGGATAACGACATGCACATTAGCCAATGAATGTAATACAATAACGCGTAAAAAGTAATTTTAAATTAGCGTAAAAACCTTGTTACTATAGTTTAGTGCATGTAATTAACTTGACTTTAATGTTCACTATTCCGATTTTATTATCAGATTATGAGGTCATGCAGTCTTGGCTGGCACGAGAATACCATATACATGTCTCGGTTCACACAAAGAACAGTTACCAGAAGTTACTAACAGCTAATGTCACTATCAATGAGAGAGAGCTTGAAACTTGGCTATATTCTCCGTCTGAGAATATTACCTGTTGTTACCTCATAACTTTATAACAGGCTAGTGTCACGATCGGTTATTGTTCAAAGTGAATATTATCATGAAAACCGAAATTTTAGTATAACCTATACTATACAGCAGTGCGTGATTATTGGTGAAAATAAACTGTTGTTCTAGATTCGAATAAAAAAATCATGTAGGATCACAACTATATCAAAGCAATGCTTGATATGCTTGATATTCTGACAAATGAGAGCAGTAAATATTGTTTAATTGAATATCTCGTTATAATAAGACTGAGTTATCAAAGCGTTTCGAATGTATACGCAAATGTCACACGCAGAGAAATTGCATTAGCAAATCAAATCGATTGTGTCGGTATAGGCGTATAATTTCCGACATGGCACAATAGTAGTGAAATAAAACTGTCGTATTTTTAGCAACACTTGTTATACGTACACAATACTGCATTAGTATATTGCAAATGTCAAATCGATCCTATCAAAAAGAACCATTTCCCCCTTTTCACAATAACAGTCATCCTGACACCAAAAGAGCCAGATGACAGATAAGAGATATATCGTTCATTAGTGTATTTCACGAATATAATCATTCTCCCGCTATCAAATAATAGTTTTGTCGGTCTACATCAAGATTCACGGCAAAAGTCTCAGACAAGCCTGAGTCTCTCCATTAAACCGTTTAGCGCATAATACCTCGAGAGAAGAATTTTCGAATATATATATAAGTACCGCAAGCAACTTTTCCCAAGAACTTAAGCAACGATACCAACGAGGATGGATCACATTGTCTTACCGACAAAAAGCCGTTCAATTAAATTTATATTCAGCTTCGAACTTGCAGGCGCAGCTGATGTATTTTTCGCAGGGTTATTATTAACCCGTGGTCGGAGGAGTAGCTGGCAGCCGAAAATCAATACGACAGAAAAAAAGTACATGTTACAGAGAACAGAGAGAGAGAGAGATGCTTCGGCATCAAACGCCTACTGGCAACAAAGAGAAATGGAGTCATATTCTCTTCCACACAGACGAGTGAAAAAAACATTCTAACACACGCGGTTGTGTCCGCTGCGAGCTTTTAGCGGGTACACAAAAGCTCAAAAATCATCCTCCCCCGCATACCTATATATATTATTACCCGCATCCGCACGACTGTATATAGGTTCGTAAGTAAATGAAAACGGCAAAGAAGAGAAAAACGTGTATACGTATGTGCAATATTTTAAGCGTGATCAATACCGGCACGTAGTTCTAGGGTTGAAAAACCTTTTCTAAACGCGATACATATAAGCTCGCGCTCGCGCGCAAGCACTGTTTGTGCATGCACGTTCTCGAGCTTTTAAGTAGAGTAGGACAAAGCGTGTCGTTATCTCCGCGCGCAGCTTTTTTTTTCGTCTTCTTCTTCGTCTTCTCGCGCGAGAAGAACAACGACATCAAGAGGAAGTATAACTGCAGAGAGAAAGCTCCTTTAATCGGCCGAGTGGCCCGGAGCAGGAAGAGAGAAAAGGAGCAAGTCGCGCCGTGGGCGTTTTGCGCTCGTCAAATAAGCGCGCGTATAGTATCATACAGAGCTTTTATACTCAGGATATGGATCAATGAGGTCACACAGCTGTGATTTCTGAATACACAAAAAAAAAAAAAATACTACCGCTCGATCTCCATTACACACATACACGGTACTCTGATACAGAGACGAGAGAGAGAGAGTAGGTAGTCGCGGAAGAGTGTCACGAGGCGATCGAAACTGGCGGCGCCTGACGTCACGAGCGCCCTCGTGCACAGAGAGCAGAGCACCGTAGGCGCGAGAATCGATAATCCGCGTGCACGCACTCAAGCAAACTGTGTGTGTGTGTGTGTTACATATATACATATGTGTATATCACTGATGAGAGAAAAAGCGACCGGCTGACCGAGCGCTGACTCAAACTACTGCATAGACACCCACCGTCGTCGTCGTCGTCGTGGCTCTGATCCTCTCCTCGCTGCTCATGTTGGCGGGATCGGTAGGACCGGCATAGCTCTCCGCAGCTTCCTTGAATATATCACACTCTGCGCTACGGCTTTCTCTTCATCATCATCGTCGTTCTTCTCTTTAATTTTTTTCAAGCACACACTCTGCAGCGCTCTCACTTTTACGAAGCTTGCAATAAGCTACTGCTACTAATAATAATAATTACACGCCGCTTCATCGTTATAAAAAAATATATATGCAATCTACACACAGCTGAGAGTGATAGAGATACAGAAGAACGGGATATTATTATTATTATTATTATTATGGTGAAATCGTTCGGTGAACTGCAGATCAGATATACAACTATATAACACACACGCGGGAAAACACGCGGCGCGTAGCACTTGGAACAACGAAGGGGGGCGAACGGCTGCAGATTCGGCGGCGCTCGCTCGCAGACTGAGGGGGAGGAACGCAGTGTAGTAGCACACGAGAGTGACCCCGCGCCGACTGGAAGTGGCGATGTCGACGCGCGCATACACCCTCTCCCGTCTCTCTCTCACTCTGTGTTTCTGTGTAAAAAGGGGGCTGATGCTTGCGCATGCGCTCATCTCTGTATATATGTATATAATACTCCTTTCGTCCTGCTGTACACCTCGCGGCGGTGGGCCGCCGACGACTTTTGCAAATGCGAAAGAGAGAGAGAGTCCTACTGGCTGCGCGATAACATCCCCATGCCGCCTGACGCTCTTTACTTTCCTTTCGGCCTTATTCCAAGCGCTCGCTTTTTATCCTACTACTACTGACTATTATATATCTCGGCTCGTTTGCAGAGATGCGGACGTGGCTTGCATTCGCGAATGTATGTGTATATCTCTAATATATACGTCGAGTTTCGCGCGGATTTCCACTATTGTATATATACGTATACTTAATTGATCCTTAATAAGCCAGTGGATTTCGCTCTTTAATCAAGCGTTGTCTGCAGCCTCTTTTCTATCCCTCTTCACGATTCCCGTAACTTTTCCGACACACACACACACACACACACACACACACTCTCTTTCTTTTGTATTAATTGATTTTTCCTCGCTCGACAAAGCCAAAGGACTTAGCCGAACGACAGCTTTTATTCTCGAAATCTTCTCGAGTTTGTATCTCGCATTCGCCCTTTTGATTTCTCCACGACGGTACACATTAATTTCGTTTGACCACACGTATACCTATATGTCTGCGGTCGACCACACACACAAGTGAGTTTTCGATTGCGCTTACTCTCTCTCTCTCACTGTGTATACGCGCGTGACCCAGTAAAACGTCGCACGCGCGAATGATAATTCATATCGGATCTTCCGTTTGGTGTACTTCGAATTCTCTAGAGAGAGATTGTAATATATAGATCCTTGTCGCTCGAGGGTTCTCGCGATATAGTATATAGGCACTTGTAATTAGACGCATGTCGATGTCGTTATTAAGAAAAATTAAGCGACGGTCTCGATCGAAAGAGATTCATCAATCAAGCGTTGACTCGATCGCTCTGGTGAGACAGCGCTAATGAGGCTGCTTTATCCGTGCGGTATTAAAGGAAATAACTGCCTTCGATGCTTTTAGGATATTTTTCTATAATATATTATATACGAGTATATATATTTTAAGCTGTCGTTAGGTCGAGCTAGTTTTTACACAATATAGTTTTATTAATTTTGATCGAATATACTTTGTGTTGTGTGAGACTGAGAGAAAAGTGCTAGTATTATTAAAAGGATTTATATCCCCGGGCGTTATCTCGACTGAACATTCTTTCCAACTGCTGTAGAGCAATTAAACGTTGAAAAAAAAACGATTACTCATACTCCAAAAGCTGACAAAAATTTCGCAAAACAAACAGTCGAGGTACAATACAACACTCCACATTCAAAAAGCCGGCCGGCCCTATACACACGTCCTCGCGATATTAATCGCGACGATAATTCGGCTGTTGAATGCAGCGGTTTCGAGAGACTGTACATAGCATTCGAAAACGTTCGCTTATGTCCTCCGTCCATAAATATATCTATATACCCACATCAGTTATAGCACATATATATATAACATGCACACAGATCGAGTCATCTACTCTAGCACTACTACGTTATACGTATAGGTATATAGAGATCGAACTAATATAGCTTACGAGAGCTACATAGAGGGTTGGGATGTTCGTCCGGTCGATCTGTCGGGTCATGTTCCGGTGCTCGAGTCGCTGTTGCGCTGCTCTGTCTCTGTCGTAAGCCCTTTTAACCGAGAGAGAGAGAGAGAGAGAGAGAGAGAGCGCGTTCGCGAGTGATTGCGCGGATTTTGACCGGAACGAGAAGTTAATGCCTGGAAGCGCGTTTCCCGGCTATATTGAATAAAGCTCGACACTGCTTTCGGTGTTATGCGACCAAAAGAGTTATACACGATTCTTTTAGAGCCGGTAAATGCCCAGTTTTCCTCCCGTGCTCGGTTGACTGTCATCGATCATTTTTTTTTTTTTTCAGAGAAATGCTATATATATACCTATACTGGAACTTTGATAGACGACGGTTTCGATACATCCGCAGGCAATTATTATCGAACACCGGACGTTATACATTTTTTTTCGAGAGAGCTTTATTACACTCGCAAGTACGACATATCAATCGTCCATCGAACTTTTGATCAGCGGAAAATATCGAAATTTCAACAGCTCTCTCTCTCTCTCTCTCTCTCTCTCTCTCGACGTGTATATTCTTATCGCTTCAATCACGAGCCAATGGAAAATCACTCGAAACAGCCAACTCAGGAAATTTCCGCGAGAACTCTAATGAAAAAGTTCTCGCCCTCCCTCCCATTTCAACGAAGGTCAGTACTGCCCTATATACACACAGACACACGATACAGCAAAACACACAGCCCTATAAAGAAACGCACTTCGAGACAACAGCTATACAGCGAATGTGATTTCACATAGCGCGCGTCATCGGCTGTCGAACACATGTCGCCGTGCGCATATAACAGTGAGAGAGAGAGGGTCGTCGGTATTTAGGGCGAGGAGATGTCGCGCGCACCGAAAGAATATACATGGGGGAAGAAGAGGAGGCCGTAAAACGCGAGCGGCACATTTCGAGGCTCGGATAATTCGACGCCTCGGGCGCTTCGGCCTACATCCGATTCTCTATTCTTCGCTGTGGCCGTTGAATTACCTCCCCCTTGGCTTGATAAACTTCTCTTTCTCTCTCGCGGGGTGAGGCCGAGCGCATCAAGCCGCTCGTTAAAGATAATCCTGTTTTTTTTTTCCAAAGTGTTTCCTCTGTGTATAGGGTCGAGCCCTTTGGCTTACTTATGCAGACAGTAAAATTCTACTGCGGACTGAGTACTGATCAGTGCGTGTATATATCTTTGCGCTGTGGGTCCAGAGGTATTCCTTGCATTATAAACCGAGATGAATATCTCGCTGAGATTTGTGTCTTTTGGAATTTGGTCAGAGGGGAGCTAAGAATTCGCCGCACGCTCACTTATTTTAGCTGCATTTTTTTCTTCTCTATATAGAATGTTGTATAGTTTTAGATTTGCTACGTGTGTTGTCTTGTGAAAACTGAAACGATACACCGGAATTTTTCTTTTCTTCGGGAATTTCTAATAATGTACGAAAAGTTATCTTTCGTGAATATTTTTTTCACAAAATAAATACATCAACGAAGCGAGTCAAAGCCAAATGCTTTCGTAAATCACGTTCGAGAAGACTAGCCTGACCGAGTAAATTGATACATGTCTTTTTTATACGTTATCACCAAGATGGATGGGGACATGCACGCGTTAAACGGACACAACTTTTAACGAAAAAAGCTGGAGGGTTAGCATCACGGTGACTCTGCGCATCGAAATTTGATGAGACCACACCGTTTTATCTTTGCACACAGGAGATTTGGTTGGTTCTATGTGTATCGCGTATCTCTTCTCTCGTATACTTACGCTTTGAATATTTTATTATTTCGAGCAGTATAGTCAAACTTTTATTTTTTCGTTTATTAAATTACAAGCCCTGCAGCAGTAGCATGTAAAAGAAGCTCCGCAAGATACGGTTATGGTTGTTCGAACGCCATGAATAAAAGTAAGTGCGTCCTATGCATAGTTGATAATATCGGCTCATCGGTAAAACATGAGTCGAAGTACATTATAATCGAATTATTTAGCTTCGAAAGAAACAATGCAAAAGGCCATTTTTCATGCTTGTATGTCGAACGCCAGAAATGACAAATTGTTTCAAGAAAATTTTAATGTCTTATCTTGCAAATAGAGCACGAAAGACGTTATATTTTAACGCAGTCCTTTACAGGTAACTCCCGCAGGAGATACATCCCGACATTGACGTCGCAGGGAGTCTTGGCTATATATTTCACTTTTATGGCCGGCAGCTGACTCGGAACAGTATAGCCATAAAGTGTATCAGGCAATTAGTTCGTCCACTTTTCAAGAATCCGAGCTGAATATATAAGTGTATAGGATAACGTAGGATACATATTGAATAAAATAACGGCGAAAAAAGCTTTTATTGATTAAAACTTCCCTTCTCTGTCCCTACTACTATACACAATTTGTTTCGTATAAGATATACGATGAAAGATTTATTTATGAAAAAGGTGATACGTCTTATTTGTTTGATCAATACGGGGGAGAGAGTGGGGCATAATTGCACACTTTCGATTTATTGATTTTTCATATATGTGCGCCTATATATAGATGAATTTAGATTTAATGTACCTCTCGACAAGAGATTTTTATGGCCATTTTTAGACACAAAACAAAATATTCGCAAGCCTAATTTTTCATCTGCATCTGACGCCTCGATTAAATTTTACAATTTTATTTACATCAAACGTTTCTCGAACATTGTAAACTTTTTATCGTTTTAGCAAATTCCAAGCGATAGGAATACTCGGACAAACTCATTACACCCTTTGATATTAAACAAACTAGTTACTATTTTCAGAGAACATCGCTTTGATAAGCACTCGCCACGTTTAAAAGTCTCGACTTTTCTTTCTCTTCGCTGGAGATTATGTTTGAGCTTCTTTGAGAATACTCTTGAAAGTTTCCTACTCTGCATTAAAAAAATATTGCAGCAGGAAAGATTTCAAGAGTCTCTCCATTCCATGGTTGTATAACGCAAAAGATAGTTTGTACGATTACCATCGAACTATTATTGCCAAAAAATTTAAAATTATAATTTAAACCGTCTTGGCAATTACTTTTAATTGTAGATTAAATTATATGCATGAAACGATTGTATATATGCAAGGAAAAGTAATTCTCGCTAGTTTGAGATACTTTATATTCCGACTAGCACTTCTGCGTACATGACTTATCCTCAACAATAAAAATGATATACACGTTCTCTTGAAAATAATTGCAGTTCTCTTCTAATGTAAGTAAAATTTTAATTAGAGTTATATTTAAGGTATTGCAAAAGTTGTGTTTGTTTCAATTTGTAATTAGTCGCACCATTTTTCTTTTCTAAATAATAAAGATTCTCTTTTGACATTCGATACCCTTCTAAAATCCATCCAAACTGAACGAGCATCAGAATTAAAACGTTCATAAAACATAAAAGAACAAGTCACGTTCACTTTCGCAAGTTTGCATGAAAATGACGAATAACGAGGCAGAAAGCCGACTAAAGCCTCTTTTCTTATATCATAGCAAAATTAAAAAGGAGCGTATAACCGATCTAAAACAAAATTACAACAAAGTTAAAACTTTACTTTTGCTCTCTGAATAACATGAATTTTAAAGCATTATCAAGCTCTCAAGTAATTTAAACTTTGCTTCTCAAACGTAATTGTATTATGACGACGCCTTGGATACATCGAGCTTGCTGCACGCGATATTTTAATGCGCTTGCCTTTGTGCGATTATAGAAATTTTGAACGTATAAATATCCTATAAATTAAGTTTTTTTACGTTTTATATAGTAATAAGCCTTGAAGAAGGTTCGATTGAATCGTAGTTAGAAACATAATTTTCGAAATCGTACGTCTGACGGTTATAATCCAGCCATCATAGCGATGCTTTGTCTTTATCATCATTCTGTTATTTTCTATATCACCATACATATATATATTATGGTTAAGCCAACGCTTAAAGCAATGAAGCGTGTGGCTCGCCGCAAAAAAATTCCGTTCTCTCGCGTCGTCCTTTCTTTCTACTTACTTTTTTAAACTTACGAGTTACGATGAGGAGTGAATTTAAATGGTCGCATTTGAGAAGGCGGCCGACGTGACGGACCTGCGACCGCCTCATTTGCTTACATGAATTTTGCTGTGATTCCACTGTTGTTCGTATACTTTCATGCGTTTAGTCGCAACCTTATAATATCGACACCAAAACTGAGCATAATATTCATTTTCACTCGTGAATGTATTTTTCAACCAGGATATTTGTTATCGGTATTTCTGTTTATTTCTTTATTAACATAATGAGGCGAATGGTATTAATGTTGCCAACTGATAATAGGATTCGTATCATCAACAGTTCGGCACTACGATTGCTATCCTTTGCAAACTAATGATATTGAAAATTGGCTATTGTGTGTATATATAATATACTAATATGACCAACGCGGCTCATATGTTGTTGAAAATTCGTTATCGGATGCGCAAATTACCACTTAATATCGTATATTCACATATCGCGTAAAAAATACGACGTTATACCTACGAAAAAGCCAATTTACGAGCGAGTCGAAGCCTAAAAAAATGTTCTCTCCACTCCGAAAAAAACTAAAAGATGAAATATACGACCGGCCTAAATATCCCCAGCGCATGAAAACGAGGCGGTAACAAAGGTGGGGTATTAAAAAACTTTCTTACAAAACGAAAAAAAAACCAACTTCACTGCTCAACTCTCACAGGGTAAATTAAAAGCGAGCTAGAGTGAATTTTCTAAGAGCAGGAGCAGCTAACGTAAGCTGTATAATATATATCTACATCGCGAGTGTAAATAAGGCAATGAACCAAGAGCCGCGCGCGAAAAAAGAGCGCGCAAGCGTATTCGTGTGTACACTACAAGAAACGTCAATAAAGTAGGTGCACTTAAGGCCGAAAGCTCTTTTCCTCGAATTCTCTCGCTCCTCTCGGGACTATCAGATTTTCGGAAGTTAGTGAGAGGAAAAATTCGGCAAGCGAGCGTTGCACGAGCCCGTGTGTGTATTTGTGCTCGCTGAAAAGAAGTAGTCTGAAAGAAGAAAAATAGCTAAGTCGGCGTAAGTAACGCGATCGAAGAACCCGAAGCGCGTGTGTGTGTATATATATACACATACATATACAGAGAAGAGGGAGAGTCGATGCGATACAGCATATACGTGCGTGTATCCCACATATACACGAGAACTGCTGCTGCTGCTGCTGCTGCGGAGGTAGATTGGCTTCGTTTACTATATAGGCGCCCTTTAATATTTCAATTGCTCGCGTGGCGGGATCGATCCGCTCTCTTGACGGCGACCTGTCCCGTAGGGCGCGGACGCGCTTTTATATATGCACGCGCTTTCGCCGCAAAGGCATCTTTTTTTCGAGAGAGAACCGCTTTGCATTATGAATGCATGGAGAGTGTGTGTGTGTGTGTGTGTGTGTGTGTGTGTG
>UCOJ01000915.1:0-55480 GCA_900474305.1 Cecidostiba fungosa | reverse complement strand
GTAAATTAATTGTTTTTTCGTCTGCTATTTTGTGGCGCGAAATTTGAATTTTTAATTGACTTTCGGACCCCCTTAAGGAGACGATTTTTTATGATGAACATTTCGTGATTATTAGTTAACGTTTCTTTTTTCAGCGTTCAATAATACAGCCTACAGTCGTACAGCAAGTTTTGCAAGAGACCGATTCGGACAAAAAGTATATACCTTAACTGAAAAGCAAATTAAAAGTTATACGAGATAGAGCTTTACGATTTCAAACGTCGCGCGCGCGCGCGCTCGTTGTCTGAGTAGTCCGCGGTTGCTACTACTGGAATCGATATACACCATTTGACGGCGGCTAGCGTTAAAGTCGGCGTAAATCATTAAGGGAATATATTTCTCGATTTTGACAATTCTTGCGAAAAGTAATTTTCGTATATGCTACTACACTTTCTTCTTAGATAACCGAGAGATAAGACAGCACAGAAAGAAAAAGTCATAGTCACAGCTGCGGAAAATCGCGAGTATAGCGCATCGGAGGCGGTTTTGCAACATATATACGCACACCTCGAAAGTTAACTGCTTACAGGGCTATTATTATCCTAGTGTGCAGTAGGCATCGAAGATAAGCAGTAGACACTGCACACAAGCCGTATTATTTCCGACTCGCAGAGCTGAGTTTTCGCGCTCTCACTACTTATGGTGTGTACTAGTATGTATGGTGGATATATATATATATATATACGTGTTGGTTATGTATATATACTTTACTCCCTCGAGGACTGTGAGATTGGTATCAGCTGTTTCTTGGATGCGACTTTGCGTTTGCAATACTGCACTGGGTTGGGTTTTTGTGTGTGTTTTAATTTGAAGTTGAATGTAGGGATTCAAGGGGAAAATTATTAAATATATTTAGGGATATATGCTGTGAAATTCATAAAATACTTTATTTTTCATGTCTTTGAAGGAATTTTTTCAAAGCTGGCATCGAAGAGAACTTTTACGAGTGCACATGGGAACTTGGAAATAAATTTTTTAATTTTGTTGTTGAATTATATTATACTTCTTTGGCGTCGCTTATCTTTGTATGAAAATAAACGCTCGATCGAAAGCACGTGAAAAATGAAATAAGTTTCACGATCACGAATTAAACTAGAAAAACAGAAACACTAACAAAACTTTGTATAATCAAATTAACATAAACTCGCCAGCAATGTCAGATAAACAAACTCCAATATAATCATCGAAATTCATTCAAAAAGTTACGCAAAACCTCGATCCCAACTATGCAAACAGCAACAAAAAAAATCGCACATATTTCCGCAAACTTACAAAACGAAGAGGAAAAAAAAGGAAACGCACATAATATACAGCCAGTTCATTTCTCGCGAGAGGCGAATGAACTAGATAAACGAGTTATATTTTGATGGGCGAGCGCGAAAAAAAGGCTGCACACATATTTAATCCTGTTTACGACACTCTCGTGTTTTTCCTGCCTCCAATGTTTTTTTTTTTATTTTTCCTCACAGCCCCGTCATTTTCGCGGCTTGTCGCGCGCGCATGTGTCCTAATCGATATGTAGCTATATACACACGCCTCTACATTACGTCACTTATGCAATTTATAGATATATACTGTAACGAATTACAGAAATGCATATAAGACCGCGTGCACACACTCACTTTACTTTCGCCTATATATTTCGTATATCATTTTACAAATTTACATGATGGTGAGAAAAAATCCAAGTAGTATAGACACACGCGCTACTGATAACGATTAGGACTTTTCGGTGTTTTGCTGAGCGGCGGCCTTGCAATTATATACTTGACGTAATACTTGGTATTTAGCCTTCAATAAAAGAGGGATATTCGGGGATAGAGTTTTATTATTATAAACGCAGCGTATTCTTCTTTTTGCACGCACCTCTCGGTGTTATGTAAAATTACGCATAGTGTATGTATATATACACGCAGGTAGAGGAATTTGGCTAAATATATGTGAACTAGACATAATGATATGTAATTTTCGGTCCTTTTCATATTAGAAAATCTGTAATTATACCGCACTTTTTCCGGGTCTATATATGAAGAATTATAATCCTTTCAAGAGTCGTTAAAATATATACGTATTCCAGTATATAAGCTACACCAAAGTTTAACCCCGATTTCTCACTCTTTCCTATTTCTCTCTTTAATAAATCGACGAAAGGATAGGTTTACTAAATAGACATGCGTATTACGCTCAGTTTTTTTTTTTTTGACACAATATAGTCGTGTTCAGCAGCGATAATTGCGGCGAACAATGTATATATCACATGATCTGCTGCGATTATGAGTGAGAGAGAGAAAAGGAAGGCTGCACAGCTTGAAAGTAGGCCGATAGCTCGAGGCGCCTTCGGGAAAACTGCGATTGTTGCGAGCGTTTTTCGCGGTTTCGTTACGCTCGTTATGTCGTCGTCGGCTCTACTATATATACCTATTATACGTGCGGGTGTTATATACTGTATATATATACGCACTTGCTCAACTATTAGGATGAGTATTGCGAGGTCTATACAATCAATCATTTTTCTTCGCAGCTTTTTGATATATACACTTTTATATAAACAGGACAAATATTGCCAAAGCTTCGTTATACCTATTCACGAGCACCGGATGTATATAAAAATAATTCTATATACGCGCTTATTAAAAAGAATCGTGTGTATATAGCCCCGGCGCGTTGCAACAAGCCAGTTTTGCGCATTTTGCAACGTACAAAACATTAAAATTCACGATAAACAAGAAAACCAGTTTCCACGGCCCGAGCGGGAGAAAAAAAAACTCGCTCAAAATTTAAACGAAAAATCCACGCGCGCTCGATCTAAATCCCATTCCGATAAACTCTGAAGATTTCCCAACTGTCTATATATACTGTAATTACATATAGGTGTGTGTATATACGAAAGCGCGATTGCAGCTTTGCGAATATATATATTATGCATAGAGAGAGAGAGAGAGAGTGTCATAACGTAAAAATCACGAATCGGCGCGAGAAATTTTAATTTCTAAGAAAAATTTCCTATGCGCCGACAGGTATATCGGCCTACGCTATATAAGCTACTGTATATTAGTGGTTCGACTTTCGCGAATATAGGCGACTCGGCCGAGCATAAACTTTTCCAGCAGCTTAAAGGCTCGTTAATTATTACCGCCACTACTGCTGCTGCTGCGAAGCATGAACCGTTTTATGCACGGTAGTGCGTCTATATATGCCCTTTAATCATATGTCGTTATTATACAATTTTGGCTGAGCGGAATTTTATTTTTTACAAGCCTCGTCGTCTTTGAAAGTTTATTATGGAGATAGAGGAAAGTGATGAAGATGGTATGTATTTTTTTTTAATAATGTTTAGACAGTAATAAAGAGTCGTATATGAGTAACAACAGAAATGAGGAAAAAATCTACTTGTTTACTTGAGGTATATATAAAGAAATCGTGAAATAATGTAAGGAATTATTGAAGCCTTATCTCTCGGTGATAATTGACTCTAACAATTCTTGCCGAACGTGCCGACATTGAAGACGGGGCAAGGACTAATTGGTGTATAAATACGGCAAATTTTTTCCTGCTTTACGTTTAGTGTACTACGAATACTGCAAGTAAAATGTTCACAAAAATTTTCGTCTTCTGTGTTATGCTGTTCGTCAGCGCCAGCTTGGTGTCTATGAGTAAGTATATATGGATAATCTTTTACAATTTAATGACTATCTGTGCATATTATTTATGACGAAAATACCGATAGATAAGTGGCCCTTTAAAATCAAAATTTTATAAGCTTTTATGCCAAATTAAGTTTAGGTTGGACTAACACCAGTTTTTAATTAAAGTTTTTAATGAAAAACTTGAATTAAAAACTGTTGTTAGTCTAACCTAAACTTAATTTCGATTCGCGCATACGTTTATCGACAGCGATACACTGTAATAAGACAAAGCAATTTTGAACTGGTCCTTTTTCCACACTGCTTAAACTCTCCGAGTCCTCTGGCTATAACAATAAAACAGGTGGTGCATTTTCATATTTTTCTTAATTATAATATAATCTACTGCTGCCAAAACTGTCTTTTGTTATTTCTACATAATCCTTTTCTATATTAATTGTTTTGCCAAGATACGCATAGATATAGTTAAAGAATAAGTATATATTAAAGTACACGAATCGCTGTTTGCTACTCTATTCTCCAAACCAATAGCAACAAAAGGTCACGAGAGATGACAATCTATAAATTTTATAATTAATATTTCCTAGACCAAGCAGCTGATGATCTCAATCACCATTGTTCAAAGAACCAAACGTGGAAAGAATGCAATTACATATGTCCACCAACGTGTAATTTGCCAATCAAGTGTCTCACATCAAAAGTAGTGGGAGTATGTATATTTAAAAGATAAATCCAAAAAGAAGGAATTGAACTTATTGAACAATTGCAATTTTACTTTTTTATTATTTTAGCTTTGTGCTAAGCCAGGATGTGCTTGCCGTGATGGTTACCAGCGCAAAGGAGATCTCTGTGTTAAACCCGAGGACTGCTGAGTAAATTTTTATATACATCGTTTCAAACGTTGAATATTTTTTTAAAATTCTAAATCCAGTTTGTATCTTCAGATTACCGATAATAAAGTGACAAGTGTTTAAGCAAACAAAACGTCTACACGATGTTTTGCATACATTTACTGTACAAAAGAGATAACGTATTTAATTTTCTGTCAATTAAGCTTTCAATAGGTAGTACAGAACAAATGAAAATGCGTGTACAAAAACTACTATTGCGAGAAGTGAGATAACAGTTGCAACACACACACACACACACGATGTTAAATATAAAGAAAATTAAATTTTCCAAGACAAAACAATTACGCGAAAATTTAATGCGCGTACATTACACGGCTTAATAAGATAAGAAGCATATATATATACACACATAGTAATAAACACAAGAGAAAAATTAAATGCGGTCGTCGTATATTATTTCACGCCTAACGAACATGTGAAAAAAGAGAGAGAGAGAGAATTCGTCGTATATACAAAGAAAGAAATGAGCATTATTAGCATTTCTATGCGTTTTTACGCCTGGCCGCGCGTTTTCCCACAATAATTCATAAAACGAATAATATTTCTGCAACAATGTGAGCGCGCGCGCAACGAGTTATAAACCCGAGCGTGAGCGTCGCAGTCTCTGGTGGAAAAAAAAAAATTGCATCTTTACGATGACATTTTTACTCATCATTAAATCATCGGTCGCCCGTAACCCCATTTTTCACTCGATAAAAATTGTGCGTCTATAACGTACTTACTATAAAAATTCTAGAAAATATCGAGATGCGACCTGATACAGTTTCATTTCTTTTCGCAACTTCGCCTCTGTTTCTGGTATATTACAAAGAAAGATTGATGGTCGACTAAATCGGCAATGATATAATAGTTTTACATTATCACAACTCGCTTTTCCTCTTGCGAGTACATTTATTATATATTGCTCCCCGCGCGTCGAGGAATTGTAAATTTAAGGCTGCCCGTGTGTATTGCGGAAAAAAGTGCATTTTAAATAGAAACATTTTGCGCAAAACGCTGTTTTTAATGGCAAAATAAATCACCGGCAAACGGCCTCATGACTGAAATGTGCTTATATATTTATGATTCATATGCATACCGCGCGTGTGGTGAGATTTTTTAAATGTTATTTAAGACTATCAACGCCTGGGCAATTGACTGACAAGCTGTGCACACATACTCTGAAGAAAGAAAAATAATTAACCAGCTCCTTAAGTAAACTCATTAACGTGTTATTATCTCGTTACAATAATTCTCCGGCACAATATATAATGCGAAACGAGTCACATTGTGAATTTGCATTTATTTCCTGAATAGATAAGCTACAGTAGCCCTATATACATATATACAAGTTTTTCGATTCGATTTTTCAAATTCGCGATATCTATCTCGATCCTAAGAATTCCAGTTTTCGGCTGCTGATTTATCTCGATATCACGTAAGACCTGCAGCAGCGTTGCATTCGCACTTTCATCAAAGTATTTTATGTATAGAAACTTAGAGTATATAGGTATATATATCGTTCTCGCCATAGCTGACCAAAAATAAAATAAAAAAAAAAAACTTAGAAAATCAAGGCTGTATATATACCGGTACCTCCCGATTCGGTTGGAATTTATGCGCGACACAAGACACCACGCCTCGACGTTGCTCCAGATCCAAGGATGGCGAGGCCGCGGGCGAGGCGATCGACTAATACTAAATCTTCTCCGACGGCCCTATATACTGTCGTCAGATGTGACGACCATTAAAGGGAGTGAAGTATATACATTATAAAAAATCGTCGAATATAAATTATATTTGTTATCAGTGTGTTGTGTAATTTGCAAATTTAGACGATTTTATGTGTACGCGGTACCGGGCTCCTGAAAATCCTGTTGCACTAGTTTTATTATTATATACACAGGCCGGTTTACTACTCTATTAATTTAAATAATTGCAATAAATTCACGTTACTTTATACCGCACACAGCGGATTTCCTAATAAATCGAGAGGAGTAATAATTTACATTACGAATATAATAAGAATCGAACATTACACACGATTTCACGCAGTGTGTTGCAAAAATGCGGAATTCTCATTCTCTTTAATTGCCGTGCCTACTGGCGCAATTTTTTTTTTCTTTCCCTGCTCTGATGCGGCTGCTGCTGCTGTGTTTGAATTAATGTACCGCGAAAAGAAAATTACGCGCATATAAGACTTTTGTGTTTCCTCCAAGTGTGCATCATTAGGCCACTTTCGATTTTAAGCTATATTATACCGATATATAGGCTAAGGAAAGTCAGCTTTAATGACTCATGAGAGGTATGAAACGTGCTATAAAAAACTTACGCAATTCTCCTCTGTCTTTTAACATAATTTATAGCGAATATATAATTTTTTTTTCAGAAGAGCAAACTTTGTTGCTTGAGAAGGAAGTGCAATCTTCAGGAACTTCTCTCTACTGTTATAATGATAAATTTATTCCTAATACATACCATACGCATCTCTCATTCCATACGCGCAAATTACATTCGAATGTACATACATATACACAAACAGATTTTTAATAGTCCGATATTGCGCAACTCGATATATATCCGACGAAATTAATCCTCAATCACATACACACGAGTATATAGTCTCCGTCCTCCAATAAATTAGTCGCGCAATCATCAGGACTTCCCCCTTCAAACACAAATCCAAGGAAGCAACGCAGTTCTCTCGTCTGAGGAAACGCGAAATTACAATTCGATCGGTCATGACTTCCGCGTAGCTCTACTATATATATAGCATATATATATACTGCGCACACATCTATCTCGGAGAGGTGCGTTAGTCTATATACATCCAGTAGTAGCCCCTTATGTAAAATCCGCGCGCGCGCGCTTTCTCTCCGCCAAATTATACACGCAAGCGCATTTGCATAGTTTGCGCGCGCGGATTGATTTTTACTGCCGAAATAATACTCGCGCAAAAATAATAATTGAAAATTACCGAACACGCGACGGGTTATATACACGCGCTCTCTTTGCTATAATACACGATATATAGGTCGCTGCATCCCCCCGATCGATTATTATTGTTACACGACACGTGTATATGTGTGGTCGTTATTCCACTTTTTTTTTTTTGCTTCTGTAATATGGGCGGAGAATTTTTACGGCGGAATTTAAAAGCGAATTTGATATACTCGGGCGATCTTAAGTCCGTCGTTATAATTGATATTCGGGATTTTTATATTTATACCGAGTATCTCTCTTTCTCTGAGCTTTTACGTCGCTATAGAGGCTGTAATGATCTTGGCGGAGAATCGTAAAAGTGATTATTTTTAGGAATTTATCCTTTATAATGTGTACACAATGCTCTCGCGCATAATTTACGATGTGAACTAGATTATGTTCTTCTTAATTCTGGATCGGAGTGTATGATATACTTTAAATTCAATTTTCATCGCGATTTTATAATAACGATTCTTTGATCCGTTCGACCTCCGCACGTATTATAAAAGAAGAAGAAAAAAAACGTTATAGATTCAGAAAAGCGATGTCTGCCGATCAAGATAGCGGCGTGAAATGCACATCATACACACGTCGTAACCGCTCGGCTAGAAAGTCTATTAAATAATAAATAACCGTTCGACGATCATAATAAAACCCGCTTCCTCCGCTCATCAGCTGTTGCTGTACTAATATAACTCTCCCCAGCGGTGTGAAATTCCCTTTCAAAATATAAACATGTAATATACGATAATATATCCGACATATCGACGACGCGTCAATTTAAAATCGGTTAATCAACATAAAAAAAAAGAACGCGCGAAGAATTCTAATTGAATTAAGCGGTAATCCCTCGCAGAAATCGAAACTCTGTTGCACGAGTGCGTATTTAATCGAGAAATCGAGAGCTATAATACGTATATACTGCAGCTCCTCGTAATTAGAGAAGAAAAGTATACGCGTAAAAAGACGGTATAGCTCGCGGCAATTAGAGACGCGAACGAATCCAGATCAGAGAGGAGACGAGGCAAGCAAACGAGCGCAAGGAGACCGATAAAAACGCGTGCACTTCTAATAGTGCGAGAGACTATATATAATGACACTGCGGGAGTTCGGAGGAAGGAAGGAATCTCGTTATCGAAGCTGATGTGAGCTGCAATATCGAGGTTCGATGCTCCTTGAATAGAGACATGAATATAAATGTATATCACGTCGCGAAATCGGTATTTAGGTATATAAGAGTAGACAGACACAGTGTATCCAATCAATTAACCGGTATATATCAAACGACCTGAATAAACCGATCGCTTGCAATCGTCGCAGTCTCGATTTTCGAAATAAACAAACCGATTTCTTACCGATCATCACGCACGCACATTTGGAAATCGGCACGATCGTTTTTCGCGAGCGTCATCGCTTTCTCGCTGAAAACCATAAGAGAGATCGATTTCGATATGAAAATCGAAGATTACCGATATATACCGATCTCCTTCAGGCTACTGCTGCAGTATCCAGATTTGCACGAGATACAAAGAGAGAGAGAGACGGACATTACATACATACACACACACACTTGCGAAAGCAGCAAAACCGCTAGTTAGCGCGCGATAATTTCTGCGTCTCGATATATCTCTGCGGGCAGTATAGCTCCCGGAAGAAAGAGCAACGCTCCAAGCGGAGAAGGAGAGCGAGACGCGCTCGTAAAACCGCAAAATTGCATTCTTTTAAGAGAGAGAGAGACCGGCCACTATACCACTGCGTTTCCCATCGTCTCGGGGTCAGCTGCTGTGTATTATATATACACGGAGTACACACTTGTGTGACGTGTGTGTCCGATTTTTTTTTTTAAGTAGCTACTCTTTGCATTGCAAAAGTAGTTATGCGGTCGAGGATCGATGTGTGTAAGAATTGGATAATTCGTGCGGTTGATGATTATTTATATTGGCTTTAATTGCTATGATTGGAGGAACTACTCTGGCTATAGAAATAATGGGATGATTGAATGCAGATCGACTGTTTATTTGTTATGTAAGGTATAAGATCGTCGTAAAAAAGATTTTTACAGCCGCGAATAATATAATTCTTATATATACTGACATTGCTTAATTCGAATTAGTCTAGAGTATAGACCACGAGTTACTGCATGTAACTGACCGAACACGAGCAAGTACCCTTACACACCTCGACATGATACTTTAACGACCTATAAAATTCGTCAGCTACTCGACTCTCTATATACTACATACTGACATCGCAAATCGAATATATAGGTACCTTTCCACAGCGTATACAATTGAGTTATTCTAAAGGAAAACTATAGTTGGATTGAACGACATGTCTATACTTAATGTTTAATTTATAGGGTCGTATTATATTTGTCGTGTATATAATAAGCAAGTAGTTCGCGTGTAACATGTATGACGGTGGTAGAAAAAGGACATGCGCATACGAGTATTACATCAGTGATGTAAGGTCAAGGAAGTCGAATAACGGATTACATATATACATCCGAGAAAAACGACTATTTTTTTGAGTAAAATAAAAAAAAATAATAAAAGCGACGAAATTCATGCAAAACACAGCTAATTAAATCAAGCAGCCGCACGTATACGAACTTTACGAAACCCCTTGACAAAATTTTTTGCGAATTAGTCATTCAACAAAAAGCGCAGCGCAGCTAATAGCCGTCGACGCTTTATATATCTATATACACATATACCTTATACAGGTTTACTTTTACCTATTAGCGCGGGCGCGAATACTTATAAACTACATCCTGCGACGAAAAAAAAAAGCCTGAGCTATATAAGCCATTAATACACTATATGTATTATCGAGCGGGAGGAGGTATGAAAAAAAAAACACAAAGTCCAGCGCATTTTTGCCATTTCGCAATGGCACACCACCGACGAAACGGATCATTACGTGAAAATGCGATTTTTCCTCCGGTCGCCGCGCGCGTGCGGCAATTATTTTTAGAAAGGAACCAGAGAACACTAATGACATTCAGCTGCTGCTGCTGCTGCTGCGCGCCGAGAGCCGAACTTTATGTATCCCCGAAATTGTAATGGCAATCGTCCCACGGATTTATCGCCCGCACTTGCGCCGCCGTTATATACTTGTGTGTGTGTGTATGTGTGTATATACTTTGATGAATTAGCGTGATTCGTATTTTTCTTTTGTTTTGTAATAATCCGACAAGAGAGAAAGAGAGAGAGAGAGAGAGAGACGTTTATCCGTGAGACTAATGGGTCTAAGTGTCGGTGATTTTTGCACTTTTTTCGTCTAATGACCGTGGAATCGGCTGCGGCTGGTTATATACTCTGTTCTAATTTTCCGGCAATTTGACAGGTTCTTTGTTATAATTCGTCTAGGCAGTCCAGTTGACCTACATTGACTAGAATTCGACTAAAGGTATACGAATTGACGGTAAGTTTGGAAACAATTTGTTTTGGTTGTTTGATTAGTTTGCTTACATATACTTGTATATACCTATATACTGAATAGCTGCAACTTTAAAAAATAATTCTGAAATAATAAGCTACGATGAATTGGACAATTTATAAATCAAACAAAAAAATCCAGTAGAGGGTAAAAGTCTTTCGCATCTGGATAGTATTCTTGAGGAGAATGCAGTGCAGGGCACCCTCGGATTTCCGTAGACGAAGACCATTAGTTATTTAAAATGGACATTAGTTAAAAGAAATGAGCTTTAAATGACAAATATACGAAAAAGCTTTCATTTATTTATTTATGAAAAACTTTACAACATTTAAAAAATAGTTAGTTAAATTATAGTCATATAAGTAAAGTAACGCTATGTGTTCTGGTCTGCTAAACAACGAAATATATTAATAATAATATCACGAGGCAACAATTCAAACTCCGGTTTCTTACTGACATCACGCGCATTTTTAACACTAAATTCGATTGCCTTTTCCTTTAATTTATCCATGTGGATTCTATCGGCGAGTTGAACACAATCGATGACATTGTCGACGTCCAAATTTTTTATCATCGTCTTCTCGCAGGTGTTTTTCAATCCATCTAGTGCATATTTGTCCGCCGCGAGCGCGAGTTCACTTGCTAGTGTATCAATGTTGTTTACCTTTCTAGCGTAAACAAAACGAATCATTTCGACGAGAACGTCATATCTGATATCCGCAATTTCCACGGTATTTTCCTGCTTCTCCTTCATCTCGGCGTTGAACATGGCAGCAAACACTGAACTTCTACTTGCTAAAATGCATTTGTGTACATTTATTGCTTTACCTTCCGAAATGAGGCATATGTCACTAAAGTTGCTGTCATTCAGAAGAGCCTCGTATTCGTCTTCGAGTCGAGGTACATCGTCTTCTTGCTTTTTCACTTTTTGCTCTGTTTTCTTGTATGTTATTTTACAACCGATTGTCAGTTTGTCGTTATTTAAAATGCCATTTACTCGGTTTGTAACAAAATCACGTGATAAGAAATTTGCTCTTCCCCAACTACCGGTTGGCGTGCCGAATACACGTTCATCCATAATATAACTTGCCATTGCTGCGCCTTTATTATTAAAAACAATAAAAGTACCCACGGCTTTAATCTCGGCATTAGCATTTAGATACAGCGACAAATAATCTCTGGCATCTTCTCTTACTCCGTTTGGGTACAGTTGCATGTTCCATTGAATATTGTCATTTGCAGTGAATTTTGGCGATAGCAGATATTCCCCAAACTTCTGGCTGTATGTGCTAAAGTTATTAATTTCCCACTCGAATTTCAAGGAAATAGCGTTGACATTCCCAACTACTCTTAACGAAGTCATATTTCATGGAGTGCACTATGATAGTGATCTACGAATAATGTGTTTATTAGCATCTAAATGATCGTGTTTCGTATTTGCGAACAAAAGTATCGTGCTTTTATATATATATACCTTTCTGATATCAAGATTCTTGAGTGCGAAGGCAG
The DNA here is from genome assembly GCA_900474305.1 of Cecidostiba fungosa. Classification (NCBI taxonomy): domain Eukaryota; kingdom Metazoa; phylum Arthropoda; class Insecta; order Hymenoptera; family Pteromalidae; genus Cecidostiba; species Cecidostiba fungosa. The sequence continues at coordinate 42,975 of UCOJ01000915.1, read as the reverse complement.
ACACAAAATATCTTCTACTTAGACTTAATAAAACGCTGCTAAATGTTGATCTCGAACGGACTGTCAAATGTCAACGTGCGTTCTCGTAGCAACAGGTTAACTCTTCGAAGGGAGGGAAGCGAAACAAAGGTTTCGAGAAGCAAAAACATGCACGCTGATTGGTCGCGCCTCCTACACGGAACCGAAGTGACATCTATAATGTGTTATTGCGAGTGGCGCGAATTTCGAGTAGCCCGTAAATATAATAAGGTATCGGCACCATACCTTATACAACTAAAAAAAATCCAGCAGAGGGCACAAGCGTTTCGCGCCAAGATAGTATTCTCGATGCTGAGGAGAATGCAGTGCAGGACACCTAATAAGGAACTTGGTGAATGAAGAACGTTATTTTAGTTGTTTATAAATTATGCATGATAGTTTAATCGACGTTGAAATATAAAATACACAGAAACAATTTTTTTACGACAAACCCATTTTTTATTTATTTAATCAGTAAAAACTTACAGAACGATATAAAATTAATTAAGGAAGTAATGTGATACCAAAATTACTACTTGTTCTTTTTTGACAAACAACGAAATACTTTACATACAATATCATGGGGTAACATTTCAAACTCTGGTTTGTCACTGATGTCACTCGCGTTTTCAACGATAAATTCAATTGCTTTATCCTTCAATCCCTCCATGCGGAGATTGTCGGCCAGTTGGAGGCAACCGATGACATTTTCGACGCTCAAGTTTTTTATTATCGTCCTCTCACAGGTGTTTTTCAATCCATCTAGTGCATACTTGTCCGCTGCGACTGCCAGATCGCCGGCTAGCGTATCGATGTTGTTTACCTTTCTGGCGTAGACGAAACGAATCATTTCGACGAGAACGTCATATTTGATATCCACAATTTCCACGGTATTTTCCTGCTTCTCCTTCATCTTGGCGTTGAACATAGCAGAAAACACTGAACTGCTCTTTGCGAGTATACACTTGTGAACCTTAACTTCTTTACCTTCCGAAATAAGAGATACGTCGCTAAAGTTGCTGTCGTTAATAAGAGCTTCGTATTCATCTTCGAGTCGAGACCTTTTTTGAAAAACTTCTTTTTTCACTCGAGGTGGAATGAAGAGAGTTGGAGAATCTATAACTCTTAATCGGGGCGAAGCAATGATTTTATTATCTGTGTACGTTATTTTACACACTATTGTCAATGCATCTTCATTTAATATGCGATTTAATGGGTTTTGGACAAAATTTCGTGAAATAAATTTGGAATATCCCCGACCATTATCTGTGGTAAATATTTGTTCAGCCATATTCTTCTCTGCCACCACTTCACCGTTATTATTGACAATTTTCAAATTAACCATCGCTGTTTTAATATTTGTGTTAGCCCATAAAAAAAGCGACAAATAATCTTTACAATCCTCGGTTTCTCCTTTAGGATACAAGTCCAGAAACCATTGAACATTATTGCTACTATTTGCCGTGAATTTCGGGGATTTCAAACTGTCCCCAACGTTCTTGCAGGTTATGCAAAAGTTTTCAATTTCCCACTTAAATTTCAAAGAAATAGCATTGACCTTTCCAACAACTTGTGAAGCCATGTTTCATGCATTGCACTGATGAAATCAATCTACGAATAATGAGTTATCATTAAAATCAATAACACGATCGTGTTTTGTATCTAACCAGCAATCCGGATCTTACCTCTATGTTATCGAGTCTCTAATAACTTGTATAGTTGTAATGGCAAAGGCTCGCACGAAAAATCTTTCAGCTATTTATTAAATGTAAACAAAGCTTACTATTCCAAGCCCTCCTTTCAAGGACTTTGTGTTTGGATATATCATATAAATTATATGAAATGTTAACGTGCGTTCTTGCAGCAACAGGTTTTAACTCTTCGACAGAGGCAGGCCGACGAAAACAAAGGCTGGAACGATGGAAGCAAAGGAGCGGAACACATGGGCCGCTAACGTAGGTAACGTAGGTATATGTTTGCGAGTGGCGCGAAATTTCACGTATCCGTCGGTAAGTAGATTTCGAATTCTTGATGTTTTTTGATTTGAGCCAAAAACCAGAAATAGCTGTTTGTCTTCAGAAAATGTTCACTTGCAGGCCTTATAATTATACAGAGCTCGGAACAAAAACGAAGCATAAGCTACTACAGTAAGCTACAAATTCCAACCTTTATAGCAGACGCATGAAAAAGAACAAAATCAACCTTACCGCCTAAGTAAGTCACTTGTAAATATACGAACTATAGGTGGCGCTTTTAAAAGTGCTTTTTTATAGAATTATAATATGGTATAGGATGCTACATTCAAACCAGATGTGACCCTCAATAAAAATGTTAAAAATAATAAGATTTATAATAATTAATATAATTTAGGTATGATTTATGGCTTGTTAAAAGGAAACAAAGCTCGACCCAAGATAAAAATTTCTAAAATAATAAGAATTTTAATGTAATATAAAATTATATACAGATAAGAAAAACTAGATTCTGCCGAATAACAGTTATGCATGCTTGAGAAAAAAATGCAGGGCATTTGAGGAGTGCTGTAAATATAGGTCTATTAGATTTTATTAAATTCACATGGTAGTAAAACAAATTATGTTGAAAACCAAGCATCAAGTGATAAAGATGACAGCTAAAGACGAAACCTGTACAAAAAATAGTCTTATAAATACGTATTAAGTACTTCTATTCATAAACTTGGACAGTATAGATGTAAAAAAATAATTATTTTAGGAACTCTTCCTTTTTGCAAATTGACGGCATATTTGGCGCACAATATCATTAGGCAACAAATCAAACTCCGACTTGTCAGTGACATCACTCGCTTTATCAACGATAAATTCGATTGCCCTCTCCTTCAACTTAGCCATGCGGAGTCTATCAGCGAGTTGTAAGCAATCGACGACATTATCGGAGTTCAAATTTTTGATCATCGTTTTTTCGCACGTGTCTTTCAATTCATCTAAAGCGTATTTTTCCGCAGCGACCGCCAGTTCGTCGACTAGTGAATCGATATTGTTGACCTTTCCAGCATAAACGAAACGAATCATTTCCACGAGAACGTCATATTTTATATCAGCGATTTCCACAGTATTATCCTGCTTCTCTTTCATGTCGGCGTCGAACATGACGTCAAACACTTTACTGGTCGATGCAAGTATGCATTTGTGCGCCTTTACCGTCTTACCTTCCGAAATAAGCGATACGTCACTGAATTTGCTGTTGGTAAGAAGAGCCTCGTACTTTCTCTCGAGACTCGATGAAACATAATCGTCTTCGTTTTCTGAATTTGTTGCTTTGCTGGATTTTATTTCACTATCTTTGCATCTTATTTCACAAACAATTGTCAATTTATCGTCATTTAATATGGCATTTGCTGGGTTTGTGACAAAATCACGTGATGCGAATTTTATTTTTCCCCAACCTGACTTGTCTGACGTGCCAAATACGTGTTCATCCGTAGTACTACTCACCATTACTGCACCTTCATTGTTAACAATGCTAAACGTACACACTGCTTTAATCTCTGCAGTGGCATATATAAAAATCGACATGTAGTTTTTCAACTCTTCTGTTTTTCCTTTTGGATACAATTGCATGAACCATTGGATATTGCTACTGACACTATTTGCCGTGAATTTCGGTGATTTCAAACTTTTTCCACGTTTCTTGCAGCTTATGCAGAAGTTATCGATTACCCACTCGAATTTCGAATAGAAAATAGCGTTGACGTTTCCAACTGGAGCCATATCTCATGCACTGCACTGATGGGAGCAATCTACGAATAAGACTTCATCAGAATCAAATCGATCGTGTTTCGAATTTACTAAGTATCGGGCTTTTACCTTTCTGATATCGTGATTTTTGAGCGTTTACTTATAATCGTGAAGGCACAACACGGAAAATCTTTTAGACGTAAAAAAGAACTGCTATTAAACGTTCCGGTATTATTTATACTCTATAACTTAAGAGTCAAACAGACTGTCAACGGCGTGCGTGTTCTCGCGGCAACAGGTTAGCTGTGAGAGTGTGAGACGAAAACAAACGCTGGAAGCAAATTCCTATATGGAACCGAAACGCCACCTATAACGTATGTTTGCAAGTGGCGCGAATTTCGCGTAGTCCGTAAATCGATTCAGGTTAAAAACAGCAAACGCATTCTTCATTTCATCAAAACAATTTATTTGTTAAAGATATGCACTATGCATATTACAGAATGAAATAAGCAAGACACGAAATCCACTAGTCGAAATTCATGCTTGGAAACACAACCTAAAAATTGCAGATGACAAAAACAAGATTTAGTTGAACTAAGCTTATATCTATGCTTGAGGAGAAGAGCGAGAATGTGGATCAGGTCACCCGGAATTCCCGCAGAGGTCTATTAGTTATTTATATGAATTAAGAAAACGCTGCTGCAAATCATGCGTACAATTTATCACTAAAAACAAAACGTACCTACATCATAAAAAATTGTTTTAGAATACTTATATAAAAAATTTACAAAAAACATATTTAAAAAATAATTAGTAAAATAACGCTACCCAATTAGTACATCCTCTTTTTTGCTAAGCTACAAAAGGCTTTGCGCACGATATCATTAGGCAATAAATGAAATTCTGGTATGTCAACAATAGCACTCGCATTTGCAACAATAAATTCGATTGCTATCTCTTTCAACTTATACATTCTTAGTCCATCGGCGAATTGAACACAATCGACGACGTTTTCGAGGCTCAAATATTTTATTATACTGTTCTCGCATGCATTCTTCAGCCCATCCAGTGCATATTTGTCCGCTGCGATCGCGAGTTCGCCGGCTAATGAATCGATGTTGTTGACCTTTCCAATGTAAACAAAACGAATCATTTCCACGAGAACGTTGTATTTGACATCAGCAATTTCCACGGTATTATCCTGTTTCTCTCTCATATCGGTGTCGAACATGGCGGCAAACACTGAACTCCTTCCTGCTAGTATGCACTTGTGCACCTTTACCGCTTTACCTTACGAAATAAGCGATACGTCACTAAACTTGCTGTCGTTAAGAAGAGCTTCGTATTTGTCGATCACTTCGACTCCAGGTTCAACAACGTCGTATTCTTGCTTTTTTGCTTCGTTGTTTTCTATTTCATTATCGCAGTATGTTATTTCACACACAATTGTCAATTTATCGTCTTTTAATATGCCACGTATTGGGTCCATGATAAGATCTCGCAATATAAACTTTGGAAAACCTTTACCCTTGATGCTTATGATTACGTGCGCAATGCGATTCACCACTACATCATCAAAAGCACTTAAAATTTTGTAATTACACTTTGCTTTAATTCGTGTGTTAACATGTAGATAAAGCGACAAATAATCTTTAGTATTCTCGGCTTTTCCTTTAGGATACAAGCGCATAAACCATTGAACATTGCTTCTATTTGCCGTGAATCGCGGGGATTCTAAACTGTCCCCAACGTTCTTACACCTTGTACTAAAATTATCAATCTCCCACTTGAATTTTAATGAAATAGTGTCGACATTTTCAACAACTTCTGATGTAGCCATGGTAGAGACAGTGCACTGATCTATAAACAATGTGTTTTATTAGACTCGAACCAAAACGATTGTGTTTCGTTTTTCACTAAATTTCTTGAGTGTTCAGTCAACATTATATCAGAATCAACACTATCTTGTTTTGTATCTACCAAGCATCAGATTCTTAACTTTATTATATTATTCAGTTTCTAGAGTTCGTTGCTTGAATACACTTCTACACTCGATGGCGTATAGCACGCACGAATAATCTTCTCATAAACCTCCAGATGTAAAAAAACGTGCTCGATTTAGACAATGAAACGTCAACGTGCGACACGTGCGTTCTGGTACTTGCGGTAACAGGTCTGGTCGATTCTTCGACGGAGTAGGGGCGGGGGGAGATGAAAACAAAGGCTGGAAGCGAAGATAACGCGTTTTGATTGGTCGCGCTTCCTATACGGAACCTAAGTGCCATCTATACCTAGGTACGGTGTGTTTGAAAGTGGCGCGAAACAGCGAACGCAGTGTTCATCGACTAAAAATTTGCCGGTTTTGCAGCGAAGAAGCATTAAAAAACGAAAAACAAAATTCACTACGCGAAATTCATATAACTTGTTTACTTTCTACTGTAGCTTTCAAATAGTTGGTAAGGCATTATATTAGTTTGCATCAGCTCTTCTTCTAATAACAGTATTATAACCAAATCTACCTTTTGCTGAAAATTCATACACCGTTTCATAATATTTCGTACATACACTTCTGCAATTTTTATATGATACAGAACTTCTTTGTGAAAACAAATCCTTACCCAATTAAGGTTTTTCTTTTATTTTAAATTACAGTTGTTAAAAATAATAAGATTTATAAATATAGATATTCTAGAAATACAAAATTTGTTAAAATTATTTACAGACGACGAAAACAAGATTCTGTCGGACAACGAAAATACTCTGTGTTAGTACTTATAAAGAATGTGCAAGCTGCTTGAACGTTAGCCGAAAAAAAGTTGAAATTCATGAATTTTATTGCTTCTTTATTTGCGAAAAACTTACAATGATCATAATGAATAAAAAAAATGTTCAAGTAATGCTCCACAAATCAATATTCATTCTTTTCGGCCAAAGAACGAATTACATTGCGCAGAATGTCATAGGACAAAAACTGAAACTCAGGTTTGTCAGTGATATCACTCGCGTGTTCAACCATAAATTCTATTGCTCTTTTCTTCAACTTATCCATACGGAGTTCTTCGGCGAATTGGACACAATCGATGACGTTGTCGAGACTCAAATGCTTTATTATCGTTGTCTCGCACGCGTTCTTCAATCCATCCACTGCATACTTGTCCGCTGCGATCGCAAGTTCGGCGGCTAGTGTGTCAATGTTGTTTACCTTTTCAGCGTAAATGAAACGAATCATTTCCACGAGAACGTCGTATTTGACATCTTCAATATCCACAGTATTCTCCTGCTTCTCTCTCATCTCGGCGTCGAACATGGCAGCAAACACTGAACTCCTTCCCGCTAGTATGCACTTGTGGACCTTTATGGTTTTTCCTTCCGAAATGAGCGTTACGTCACTAAACTTGTTGTCGTTGAGAAGAGCCTCGTATTTGTCGGTTACTTCGGGTCGAGGTATAATAACATCTTCATCTTCTTCTTGATGCTTTCTTTTGTTGCGCGTTATTTTACACACGATGGCAAATTTATTGTTTCTTAATATGCCGTGTGCTGGGTTCATGACATAGTTTTCTGGTATCAATATCACATATTTACGATTTTCGCACTCTTCGGGAAATTTACTCGTTACATTTTCATGAGCATTGGTGCAAATTTTAAAATTTGTCGCTCGTTCCTTACTATTGTTACCGTATAAATAAAACGCCCACTTTCTTTTAGGATAATACTCGTAGTCATCTCCGTAATCATACTTCTGTAACTCGTATCTGTTTGGATACAAACGCAGATGCCATTGAATGTCGCTCGCAGCATTATTTGTCGTAAATTTCGGCGATTCCAAAAAGTCATCAATGCTTCTGCAGCGTGCAAAGCCGTCTGTAGCAAAGTTATTAATCTCCCACTTGAATTTCGATGAAATAGCATCGGAAGTATCCTCGAGAATAGCGTTGTTGACAGTCCCAACAATAGTCGAAGCCATCTTTCCTATGCAATGCACTGACGGCAGCCAGTGATCTACGAATAATACAGTTTATCACTATCGAAATGATCGTATTTTGTTTTTACCAAATTTATTGGGTTCTTATATATACCTGTATAAAATCGAGTTTTTCCAGCGTTCACACTTATCCCTGATCACAAAGGCACACACGGAAAACCTTCTACGAGGTAAAAAGAAACGTGACTGAATGTCCCGGCCCTTAGCACTTTGGTTTTTTTCTTCCTTAGTGAGTAATCGGCTCCAAGCCATGTAATCAATGAGCACATTGTTCCTACTTCCTAGATGTCAAACGTATGTATATCTGAACGTGAATGTGAATTTTCTCGCAGGCTCTCAAGCTCTCAGCGTTGACTATTATAAGGGAAGGAGGCGCCGAAAACAAAGACTGATGGAAGCAAAAAACGCTGATTGGTCGCGTTTTACGGAACCTAACCGCCATCTAGCGAGTGTTGGCGACTAGCACGATTGCGCGCGTATATATTATTTTTAGTTATAAATATGTCGATAATATTCGATATCCCACAGTAGAACAAAGAACCGTTTGTTCGGTTTGTTTGCTAAAGATTCGCAGTCTACTAAGCTCATTTGAGCTGTGATTAAAACACTACCGACTACTCGAAATGGTATAGCTTCCAAATAATTTGATATAGTAGAGCCGTAAATAAATAATTTGATAAATAATAAATAAATAAATATTTCGATATAGTATAGTATCGTTTACAAAAATTTCAAATCGCGCATGCTTTGAAACTCACAGCTCTCGCCCGCGCTTGCATATCATGTCCGACAACGTAAAGCCATGCATATACACTCATGTCATAAACAAATCGCGCAGCTCCGCTCAGTCTCTGTGCAATAATATCCGCAACCGTTTCGGGGCTCCCCGCCTCCTTGAGCTTATCTCAAGGCAATAAAAATTAATCGGCGCTAAGTTATCGGCTTTCGCTGAAAAATCTTCCGCGATGCTTTCGGTAGAGAACAACGAGAGCCACGATGAGGTGAGTCGGCTCGCTGTAATGCATTTCTCTTTTTTAACGAGCGCGCTTATAGGTTAGGTCGTGTGGCAGTGTTTTGCTTTTTTACAGTCTTGATCGCTGCCCTTTTTTACTCGGCTTCGAGCGATTACTTTGACGGGTAATGTATGTCTTGAGCAATTTTATTAATGAAGAGCTTCGTCGAGGTATTAATAGATCAAATCGTTTGTGTATTTCGTTTACGTCCAGTCGTGCTTGACTGTCAGTTTACTTGTTGTGTCAGGGACGGTTTGATAGTTAGAGCTTTTCCCAAATGAATTCTCTTTTATCAATGGTTAGTTACTTTGAGAAGCCAACGGTTCTATTCATTTTGACTGATACTGATTGAAATATATGCTCGAACATTGTTGATCTCTCATCGCTTGAATGTACAGAAGCGTTGCGTGCATTCAAAAAGTTGCATTCATTTGAATGAATTGTAATAATTTAAATGTTTTTCAGGAGTATTGCAGTGACGATAACTGTGCAGATTACCCCAAGATCTCTGAGAAATTGAAGGTTCCGAAGGAATGGACTTACACCATGCGAAGAAGCATGCAGGTATGATATAACTGTTTGTTGGATATTCTTTATGTTTGTTTGGTCTACATTTCTTATTTCAAATGTCTAGGAAGTCGTACGTGGCTTATACTTGGGACCGTACAGTGCTGCTACCAAGTCTAAGCTAGATTCTTTGTTGGAACGTGGCATTACTCACATTGTTTGTGTTCGACAAAACATTGAAGCTCACTTTATAAAACCAAATTTTCCTGACAAATTTAAGTAAGCCTGAATCATTGCCCCTTTTCGTGATTTTATCTATTTCATTGTAAATTATTTTAATGCCGTTTCCACCAATGTCATTGATTATGTAATTCTATGCAGGTACCTCGTTTTGGATATTGCTGATTCTGCTACGGAGAATATTATACAGCATTTTAGAAAAGTGAAAACCTTCATAGACGAAGGTTTGAATTCTGGAGGTCAAGTTTTAGTTCATGGGAATGCAGGGATTTCAAGGTCAGCAGCATTGGTTCTTGCTTACTTGATGGAAACTTATGGATTGACACAGCAGTAAGCTATCTTTTACTGTTCCCTTTTTGAGATTTGATCTAAAGAAAGCTCTTATAAATTTTAACTCCTTGCAGGAAAGCATATTCTATTTTACAACAGAGAAGGTTTTGCATAAATCCTAACGACGGGTTTATGGCGCAGCTGAGAGAGTATGAACCTATTTATCAGGCTCAAAAATCTCTAACAAATGGACAACAGACATCGACAAGTCAAAGAAGTAAGCGAACTCTTCATATGACGGATAATGACCATATTGACGATAGGCAGGACGCGATGGATAGTTGATAATTTAATTGAAGTGCCAAAGTTACCAAGAGACTTTCCTTGAATGAAAAAGTTTAGACTTCATTTAAGATTAAGCGTTTCGCAATTAACGCAAACTAAATGATAATGTGTTTTGTACAGATTTAAATATTAGAAACAAATCTAGTTACGGCTCGCGTTATAGATGAATTAGTATTTATAAAAAATCGAGCTACGCAGATTTAATATTTATATTGAAAAATTAAGGGTGTGATAGCGTCCTAATATCATGATGTCTTTGATTTCCATGATTAAAACATTATTTCCAGTATTTAAATTATTAGATTAAATTGAAATCGTGTATTAATAAAAATGAGAAGTGCTTTGTCAGATAATAAGTGTCTTCAACTGTGAACGTTTTGTTTTTCGTAAGATAAGTAGTATTTTACCCTGGTAAAAAAATTAAAAAAAGGATCACTAGGCTGTTTCATATAATACGACGCCAGGCTCAAAATTGACAAAAAGCAATGAAAAAATACATTCTAAAACTTATTTTATAGTAAACATATTGCATTATCAAAATACACTTGATGCTTCTAATTGCAATAAAATATTTTTATATATTGCATTTAAATGTATATCTGACTTCAATTGTACAGTTTCGAAGCAGTTTTGACTTTGCAACCAAGATTTCTAGTCACTTTAATGACTAGATGCCGACGTCAATGTCCAGACTTTTACCAGGGTACACATTGATATAGTTATAAGGAATAATATTTTATTGTGAGTCGTGAAAAAAAAAAAAATAGCAAATTCTTTTGAGTTACCATTCTCAAAGACTTTTGAGAATAGCGTGACACGATAAAACCCGGTGCATATACGGTGTTCTCACTCGACTTGTGTGTTATTTACGATTGCTGATCTGCTTATACGAAAACTCTCACGAGAACGATGATAATACTCTTCTTATTAGATACTTTTATAATGATATTTATTAATTAAGAATTTACATAATATTTTTAGTGATTGTTACTTCATCACTTGTAAAAAAAACAACAAAATACAAACCATATTTTGCAACTTTGAAGACTGATTTTCAGTAATATACCTTTATTATACTCAAACACATCACATCGCTATATATACGGGTACTTCAGAAGTGGTCATATTTTTTTTCTTAAAATTCATACATGGTATATATGTACATTTTACTAATTTATTGATTACTGGATGGACACGGGTATCTGAACGCAGACAATGTTGGCGCCCTTCTCGTCTTTCAGCTCCCATTTAACAGTGACGGAAACCTACATACATGCAAAACAATCGATAACAAATAATTATAATTTCTAGAACAGACACGCATCGAAAAAAGAAAATTACCGTTGGATATTTGCTGAGAACAGGCAAAGTCGCGTGATAGCTAGTTCCAGCACCAGCGGGCAGAGGACACACAACACCAGAATGATTGTCAAAGCAAGCTTCGGCGTTGGGAATCGGGAAAGGCACGTCGATGTCCTCGATGATTCCATGAACCACAGCGGTTACTCTGCTAGATGCCTTGTCTGGAATTATCACGAAGATTTAAAAAAGATAATTATAGTTGATGTTCAAAATTGAAGTTTCTCACTTGGAGTGAAGTGAAGACCAATGGATGCATCGGTGCCCTTTTTCAATACACAAGCAGGCGCGCTCAAGTCGCAGTTTGAAATTTCCACTTTGTCGAAGTTACCAGCAGTGGAACCTGGAATTATAGGTGGAAAAAATTTATGTTATTCATCGAAGCTTGTATAACGTTTACATCCGCGCGCTAATTACGAGTTTCACACACGCGAGAAAAGTCAGTGTAAATGCAGCGATAAAACGAATGAATGGATTTTCGTCATTTTTCGATGTTTGATTACTTATGTAACCCACAGATTGATGTGCATAGGACGATTACGTGACGGGATTTATTTCGGACGAGGATGTCAAGAGGTTTATAATAGCGCTGTTAAAAGGCGGTATCAGTCTATCTGTTACGTAAAAAATTGCAGCCCTTGTGCGAAGCTCTTAAACTAGTATTTCTGAATCGGACTATAGAATCTTTTCGTGTTTGATTCAATAGAGTAAACTTTTTTATCTGAAAGAAATCTAATTGTCTTGTATTATTATAGTTATCAACAATATAAATGAAAACGTTCCTGAATTGTTATGAATTTCAAAATTATGAATATCGCTGTCTAGAAATAATCCATAATCAACAATAAAAAACTTACCGCAGTCTTGAAATTCAACAGCCCTGGTAGCAGCGCAGAACAGCGCAACGAGAGCGAATGAGCGTATCATATTGAGAGCGCTGGCGATACTTTTTGTTTAAATAAAATCCGTGTTAATTAAAAAAAAAAAATAAATAAACTAGTCAAGCGCCGGAGAAGGAGTGAAGCGCGCGGATCCGTGCGCTCCTCTGACTTTACACCGAAACCTCCCACCAGTCCACTATGGAGGGAAGTAATTGCAAGTTTGCGCTAATCAATAGCTTTTATTCCCCGCGAATTGTCGGTAATTTTTGAATTGTTGTTTTTGCCGTGTGTTTAAGCTCGACTATATGGACTGGATAATGTTCGGGGCCGAAGGTCGAGGGTGATTTTTTGAAATTCTCTTTGTTCTTCTAATTCTGGAGTTATGGAATTATCTACCGGAAAGTGGCGTTGCGTAAATATCAATTTGATGAAATAAGTAAACCGATGATTTTACGTTTCTCCGAAATGCATAGACTGATGGCAGGATGTTAGTGTTAGAATATCTGAGCGCAATAATGTAAAATTATCGTAATCATGTTTTGAAAATTAATTACAGTTTAATTGTTCTAACTTAAGCAAGACTCGCAAAACTCGAATTTACGATTGAATCTCACGTTGTATATCATAGTTCAAATTTCGCGCCTTAAATTTCCACGCATGCGCACTTATCCGAAATTGTAAAGTGGCGCTGCGAACGACTGCATTCCCGGAAATGACGCATCGGTATCAAAACAACGGTCTACGTCCACGTAGCAGCCGCTTGCTTTCGTCGTCCCACTGGGCAATCTGGCATTCCAGTCGTCAAATAACTGTACGTGCAACGCGTTACTCTTTTCCAAGCTGCGCTAACAAGTGTAAGTAGCATAAGTTACCTTGTAATTCTGCGAGAATTCGTTTTTTTCACGATTCGAGTGCCTCGACTGACTTTTTCTCATTTCGGAGCAACAGTTTTTAGCCCGTGAATAAGCATTTTTTTAGCGCAAAAAACCAGTATTTCACAAACCAACTGCGAACTTGGCAAGCTGCTTTCGGATCGTCTTTCAATAGTTTTTTGAAGGACGACTCGAGCCTCTGCTCCAAAATTCGAAATCGAAAAATGTTTCTCTGATAAATATAGCCTAGTGTCTGTTTATTTACTCTTCTGGCTCATTCATTGAGATATAGTGTACGTGTGGGAGGGAGAGGTTAACCTAGTATAGCAACATATTTTTATTGAAATTCTTTGCTTCCCTATGTTTTGCAGGCAAGACACAGACAGAAATGGATCAGATCATCAGTTTCGTCGAGCCCAGCAGGCAGTTCGCCAAAGACAGTATGCGTCTTGTCAAAAGATGTACCAAGCCTGACCGCAAAGGTATGTAACATACTGCTGCTTTTGCAGGCTAAAGTTGGAATGATCAAAAGCTTTATTTTGAGACTCATTTGTTTTGTCTTTCTCTTTCGACAGAATTTCAGAAGATTGCGATCGCCACTGCTATTGGCTTTTGCATAATGGGCTTCATTGGATTCTTCGTCAAATTGATTCACATTCCCATCAATAACATCATTGTGTAAGTATACCTATATTTCAGTCACCTTAATAAATCAGTGGATGCATTTTTCAAAGTTAACTTTTACTGTATTACGTACCATATTGTTGGCTGTCAGACTTTTTATTTCAGATTTCTAATATTTAAGTGCATTAATATTTCTTTGACCTCTAAATTCATTAATGTAACAACTTATCTTTCAAAAGTGTATATTAATGTTCAATCTCTAATTTATAATTTATAACAATTTAATTAATTTTCTTAAATTGCATGAAATTAATATTAAAATTAACTAAATAAACAGTGTTGCTAATTAAAAATTTTTTTTTCAGAGGATCGTAAAAATCAAGAAGACTTTACACTATTTATTATTGTTAAGAATTTATTAAGAAATATTTCATCATTCCTGACTGTAATCCGTTTCATTCTCGTCCTCGACATTTGTATATGTATTAGTTTAATTTAAAGAATGAAATTATATATTATTTTCCAATAGAATGAAAACAATGGGATTGTGCATAATAAAATACTGTTTATATTAAAAATGTATTATTGAAATTTTTCTAATTTATTAAAAAAAGACTTGGAATGCTAAAAAAAGATGGTGATATTTTTTGTAAGCCTTTTATTTTGTTTTTCTCACAGAGAATAAACTTGAAAGTCGAAATCGGTCTCGCCGGAAGCCATCGATCAAGAATAGGTAGAAATAACACGACAAAATATCGAACGACCACTTTTCATTAATTCGTTCATCATACGAGAAAAATTGACTATCAATTCATCTACTACATTACAATAATACAGTACAATGTGCGTATACAATATGTACAAAAGCGCGCGCTGAATTCGCAGACCGATGTCTTCATTGTGCCACTAATCAAGACTCTTATTTTTCGTATTTAAATATAATTGATTACTTAAATAGATAATATGTAGCTGTTACATCTGAATACTTTGATTATAAAGTACTGCTGAATTAATTAAGCGCACACACTGGCTGCATTCCTATAGAAGATTCATTTTTTAGCAACCAACTCATACATATTGTTTTTATCATAGTTCATTTTTCTGCTTTGATTTCTATCCTCATTATCGCTTTTATTTAACATAGTCACTACGTTTATTAATAAAATAAAATCTTTCTAAGCATCGATAATATATATGTATATGTAATAGTTTATCATACATACAGCTCCAACCCAATTGATACTTGATCGTTTTATTTGTCACAGTTGCTTAAAAAAGTTAGGTCATTCGGGAGGCCAGAGAATAACTCAAATGACTTGGAGCTCTTATTTCACAGTTTTCCACTACTTACTTTTTTACTCGCTATGGTATCATTAAATGAGCTTACTTTTATTTATTCCTTTATACTTCTCATTATTACAACATTTGTATATAGAAACATTATAAATCTTTCTTCAAATATAATGATTTTTATTATATATTTCTTTACTTCATTTACTTTAAGAATTTATGCAATTTTATGTCAGTTGATATTTTATTATTATTATTACAATGTTGTAATAACAAGCAAGTAAAAATTTTAAAAATGTATTTGAAAATTTAGCTAATACTTTGTTACTTTAATGTATATTTCAATATGTATATTATGTTTGTACATTTTTAAATATTTCAATTTTGTAAAGAAATAGCAAGTTGATAACCGAAACATTGTCATCGCTCAAATCATTCACTTATTTATTACGTACCACCTATATACGTTCATTTTAATTTTGATTCTTAATACATTTTGAAAATATTTACTATGTCCTTGCTTCTAATGCATAACATTAACATATGTATAAGAGCACAGTTCTGTCAACATCGATTCGCATTTAAAATCCATTGTCTATTCGAGGCCAAAAATACGCATCAGTACAGTATATTTAAGCTCACAGCTGCATACGCAAAGACAAATATCGGCAAATATTAAAATTGGTTTTGCTCAAATATTCATATTTCAATGAAGAAACAAAGAATGTAAGGATTGATTGTGTTAGTCACCACTGGATAAGTATAAATAAGAGAGCAAAAGCATTTCTCCAAGCTGACTATTGCACATTGGTATGATATTTTGAAATGTCGCAAGAACACGATGCTTACAAAAATTGTCAATACCACAGATTGAATCGTCACTTACCAAACAATTTGTATAATGAAACAAGATATGTTTCTTGCAACATTTTGATTAAACAGTTTAAGGATACAGATAAAGAAATAACATTTTAAATTCATAATGAAGTGCTCGATTTAGAAAATCTAGCAATACATGTATACTTTATTTTACAATATTCTACACAAGGCTTACAAAATATTTTTTATTTTAATTCATCGCGTCAGCAATTTTCATCAAAGGACTCAACTACACTTTCTTTGCGCCTCACATGCATGCGTAGAATAATTTTTCTTTAAAAAAAAGGACAAAACTACATATATCACTTTCAATTTGGAAATTCATCAAACCCTAATAATTTGCTAGTTTATTTATACTTCGGCTACACACTTTCGCTAACGCTTCTAGATCCTTAAATTTCATTTTACACGGCGTTGCTACATCTTTAAAAGCTAACATTCCAATCGAGTCGTCATTGAAAAACAACCAGCATCAGGATATAAATTGCGGCTTGAGGTTGCGAACTCAATTGGTATCTTTAAAATTGATTGGATTATTCTAATATAAGACGAAAGGAGATTCCTTCGTTGAAAATCTCGAGTTACCCTAGTTACAAAATTTCATTGAAAACCTCAACATTGATTTGATTTGTTGAATATATTACAGAAGAAGAAGTAAAACAAAACGTAAATTTGAACCTCCTAATGTATCTTAGGAAAGTACTACTATTAAATCATTGAATCTTCGTTCCCAAGAAGATTTCTTTTTTTAACCAGAGTGATTGATCCCAACAGATGATTTCTTTTTAACGACATAGGGCATGATTTGGATGCTTATGAATCCTAATCAGAGCTAAGCACTGATTTGGATGTAGAAAACGATAGCTTTTCTTATTGATTTATCACGTGTTGAGAAAACGTAGTCAATTTGTAAAAGAGTAGAAAGCGTTTTTTTTCTTCTAATAATCATAAATTTGTATTTTCATATCTTTTCACTTCATGTTAATTATCAATAACAAATAATATTCATCATACAAATAAATAAGTTCGTAACGATATTCGGTAAGATACGTTGATGACTGCAAAATGTGTACTTAGTTTACGAGTCGATTTTTACAAAATAGCTTGCTTTCACATTACTCAGCTGTTACAATGTGTAAATTTTATTATGTAGATCGCAAAACTACATCTATACGCAGCCGCTACAAATTCACAAAAACAACGTAAAAAATCACGAAAATTACTTTTAAATCGTACGTTGCAGAAATTACTCATGTCCCTTTTGTAGATTTTTGAAAGACTAAAACTACTATAAAGATCTCTATCCTTAAACTTTACAATAGTCATCGATATTTTACGAAAGATTAAAAAGCTTTACAAAAAGCGGACACGACTATGTTCTACAATCGACATTTACTCTTCACCGTCCAAATCGGTTGCTAGCTCTGATACCAATCGTTCTCTCTCTCTCTCTCTCACTCTTTCTCGCATACCCACACATGTCTCTTCTATTTTCACTCTTACAATCGTGCACTCACTCTCGCACGCTTTCATTTTAATTATACAACAACACGACGAAGGCTTCCGCAGGCGCCTGAACGAGTGCGTCATATGTTTATCGGGAAGATAAGGGTTTGGGGTTGGATACAAGTACATTACGGTAATAGGGCGTCACGATGTATAATATAATTGTATTTATAATATATATAATATACTTTAAGTTTCAACTCGCGAACCGATGGAAGGCACGGGGTAGGATATTACAATACATTTTTTTTTTCTTCTTCATCGAAGTGCGTATCGCATCTCTTGTAGACATACACGTCTCTTTGAACTCCTTAGAGCGACTGGAAAACACAGCAAAACCGTCGTAACAATTAAAATTTTACTACACCCCATAGCCCAAGTAATAAATCACATTATCAAAACTCCCTTACGCATAGTTTTCTCAAGCTCAAGTCATTAGCGTCAAATAAATTGATAACATAAGAAATAAAGAAAGTGTACAGGATCGTCCCCCCATACAATAACAAAATCGAGTTCGAAAAAACTAAATCCAAAGTTCCCAGCTCGCTCGAAGGAAGTATATAAACACCGCTATGTGTATATGTTTGTCGCTCGGTCTGATCACATGGTTTGTGGGGTGCAGTAGGCAGAGAGCAGTAGCTGCAGCTAGAGCGACTATCGTTGCTGCTCCTCAGTTGGCTGCCAATCGCTGGCTGCCCAGGCGGGCAGTGGTGTCTCGTACTCCCAACCTGGACCACAGTAGCGCCAGGCGTGTAGGTACATCACGAGGTCCGAGGGTTTGGGATCCCTGTACTTGACCTTGCACTCGTAGCAGTGAGGATCGACGGTCACCTTCTCGTTGGCGAACGTCGAGTCTGGTGGTTCGGAACCTGTCTGCGTACCCACCGTCACTTTCATCGACTTCTGCACTGCCGGCTGCTGTTGTGGCTGCGATTGTTGCGCTGCTTGCTGCTGTTGCTGCAATTACAGAATTTAGCGGTTAATTGGAATTTTTTCGATCGTTTTTCAATACTAGTTTTGAGGCAGATTTTGAAAATTTTACTTTATGTAAAGGGTTTTGTATATTTTTGGACAGCCCATGCCATAATTATGAAAACTACAGGACTGGCTAAAATACTAATTTAGAGTCAGGACAGGCCTGTGACCTAAAGACATACAAATAATCATAAATTTAATAAAAGTGTGTCATGAGAATAGAAATCGTTTTAAATGAACTTCTGTTCTTTAAGTCTTGCACAATCTCTAACAAATATCTTTAAGCTTCGAGTATATCCCATAAAATGAAATAAAAAAAATTGAACAGGTGTCCTATAGTCTCAGTGTTCCAGATTAGTAATCGACGATGGCTCATCTCACCTGAGGTTGTTGCTGATCGTCTTCCGACAAACTCGGCGTCGACGAAGGCGATCCTTCCTTATCGCTCGGGATCCTGTCGTCCAAATCAAGTTTCGCTTTAAACAAGCTCATCTCCGAATCACCATCCATTCCCAGCCAGTTCTCAGCATTGTGTATTCCTATGAGGTCCCTCACAAGCTCCTCATCCGTCTTTCCAATATTACCACCTTTACCCTTATGAGGTCCAAAAACCACGTGGTTATACAACGGGTCGTTGACAACCGGGTAACCAAGGTACTGTAGGTGCACACGGATCTGGTGCATACGACCAGTTTGAGGCTTGCACAGCACCACCGATGACTTGCCATTGTAGCTCAGCCTTTTAAATTTGGTGATGCAGTCCTTGCCCTTGTCCGAGACCTTGCAGACGCCGATCTTGTAGGACACCACCTCGATAGCTTCCGAGCAGACGATCTCCTCTTCAGGGAACTCACCCTCTACTCGACAGACGTACTGCTTCTGTACCTGGAATTTTAAATATTTTTTTTTTGTTATATTGTGAAAGTTTTATGGAGAGATATAATATTGACGTAAGTTCGACGTCAAGAATTTATATGCAAAAAGTTCGACGTGGGATTATACTCGATTGACTATGTTTTCTTCCTTCTCCTACCACCAAAGTTTCGCTATAAAATTAACTTTTATACTCGATGAAGGGCTCAACTTGTTTTATAACTCGAATTGTTATTATCCAGTTTACAAACTTTCTTATGCGAAAACTTTCCTATATACACACACACAAACGAGAGTACATCGAATAAAGGTTACACAGGATCGAACGTAAATGTGTGTATACACTAAAACGTTCTAAAACGTGCATTTGAATAAAGTAAGAGAGAGCTTTCGATTCGCAAAATAAGGTCGACGACAGAGCACTCAACGAGATTTCCCTTATCGCGACGAAAAAAAGAAGAAGAAGAAGAAGAAGATGGAAAAAAGCACGAACCTGTCGGTTTCTAATCTGATGCTCCATTTGCCGGGCTTTCTTGGGCGTTCTACCAAAGAGTAGTATACCACTCGTCAGTCTGTCCAGCCTGTGTATTGTCCTGAGATTTTTCAGGTTGTACTCCTTGGCCAGGATGAAGACGACGGTGTTGTGTCGGTAACGGCCGCATGGGTGAACCTGTAATGATTGATTGATTTGATTAGTTTTTGATTTTTTTTTTGGGAGATTTTGAGGGAACTTTTTTTGATGGCAGTGGGAGACGAGCTTTTGAAAGACTCTTTTGGTTAGATTGATTATGAAGGTGTGGATTAGGTTAGTAGTGCAGAAAATTGTTAGCTTGTGCGGTATTAGAGAAAATTAAAAATGGAATTATAAGTATACACATGCAAAAGACTACCTTATTGATATTCTCATTTTGATCACTTAGTTTTTTATTTAACATTGCTTCCATTTTCAAGACAAAATTCCAGAACAAATTTGTGACAATATGCATATTATAATTTCAGCTCTTTAAACTCCAGACTCATAAATTTAAATTAACCTCAAGCATTAATTTACAAATATGATTATTTAAACGATGTAAATCATAACGTACACATTGCTCCAAAATTCTGTCCATCTCCAACAATAATATTCTCATTCCTATTTCTAAAAAAAGTACAAATTTCCCTCAAAACCTCAACTTTCATAATTATAAATTTCCACCCATACGTATACATATTCCAATAAAACCACCCACTCCAATCATCGCCCTTCGGCGCACACCGAAAAGTCCGCGGAAAATATTTCCTCTCCTCGTTACAGCGATTCGCGGTTCGCGAAAGCCCAAATAAATAACCAAAAACACCGGAGAGTTAGCAGCTGGCGTCAACCGACTACGAGAAAAAAAATATACCACATGCCCTTAAAAAAAAAAAAAAAAAACGAACAAAGAGAAAACGTCGGACGGACCGGCGAATTTCGGGAGCGAGAGAGCTTGCGTCCGCAAATACGATTCTCGGGCGCATGACCCCGTACACAGCTGGACTTTGCTCGCTTTTCTGTCTCGTATAACTTTCTCGCGGCTTATTTCGCCTTTTCGAACGTTTGTTTAGCTATACAATGCATAATCGTTTCAATTTTTTTTTCTTTAAATCTACTATTTAGATCGAGCTGAGAAGAATATACGCAAAAGACGGACGGTATCCCGGAAAAAGAAGACTCTATAGCCTCCGGGACACATTCACCCGGAAGTTCGCTGAAAAGATCCCTGGGCGGGTTTTATTCGGCGAGACCTTGATTTAGCCGAATATCTTTTTCTTTCGAAACTCTATATTCTTTCTTCTCGACAAAATTCATGTACGAAACTAATTAAACAGCGAAAACAGAATTTTTTTCTCAACAAACAGTATATAGTCGCCGAGTGTAATGAACTGTCAATGTATGAATGAAGCGCGAGCTTGTCTCGGTCGTGAAATGAAATGTGGAATATAAACAGGAAGGCCTACGCAGTTCTCAAAATAAATGCGCGGAGCTCTAGTGCACTTTCGGCATTGCAACCCGTTGCTATGCGCTGATTTATATGCGCGTTCGATTCAGAGTTATGAACGAGACTTAATTTATTCTTTTTATGCGCGACGTTGATTGAAATTTTTTCGTTAATTAATAGGATCGACTATACTGTAGAGGGTAGTTATACGATGACGATCAAAAGATGATATTTAATATTTGAAATACTTGAAAGCTCACGAGTGACGCGGGAAAGTATCGAAAAAGTATTAAATTTAATATCGGCGCTATGCTTGTGTGCTTTTTCTTCAAACTATTAAATTTAATCCTCTCATCTCCCTCTCCCTTGGAATAATAAAGTATAGCCGCTTTGAAAAATCGAGCCACTTTATATAACGCGATACCCAATTATCTCGAAGCTCATGAATAAAAAGTAAATCAAGTATACACGACCGAGCAAACTTTAGATATTAGGTACATATACCTATATATACATAAAGAAGCTTTCGAGAAAATCCCTCTATATACGCATAAAAACATATCATCCCCTACGGTCATCATACAAGATATAAAAAAAAAACAAAATTCGAATTTAAGCTCAGTTAAATCGAGCGCTTTCCTCTGTATATATCTCTATACACACGTATACTCCCGTGTGTGTATTTTTACTCGAGCGAAAAACCGGTCGAATGAATGAATGAAAGCTCATGACGTTTTCAGAGAGATTTTGTTCGACCTTTATACACACTCTTTCTCTCACACTTCGTCAATGGCTCGATGATTCTTTCAGCGGAGAATACATTGACACGAGGCTTTCTGGGGCGTTTGATTATTTCAACGGGGACGATTTGTTTTCGTTCGAGAGTGTGTAGACTATATTTTTACCTCTAGAAAAGCTCTGTGTATACCGGAAAATTACAAACTTTTAATAATCTTCTTCATTATATATATATATACCGCACGTGGAAATACAAATAAGCTCATAACTCGATCCGAAAGTAGGTTGCGCCGTGGAAAAATTAATCTCGCGGACACACAATATATAAAGTCGAAATAAAGTTTGCCGCCTAGTGAATCAAGACCGTCCCTTCGGATTAGTAATAAACCGACGACTGCTGCTGAAAAGTCCTGAGAATGAATGAAAAAAGTTCGACCGTCCCGATTATCCATTATACGAATGCTTTGCGGACTTATTAAAAAATTCTTGCGGTGATAATCGCCGCATTGCCTGTATATATCTATACTTTTTAATAATAAACTATACTTGGCGGTAAATTCCGAGATAAATAAAGATGTCGCGGCGACGACTTGGACACTATATAACGACTGGACGAGAGACGACGAGGATGGAATTTCGCTGGCAGAAATGGCGTTTTCTTGTTTATTATTCAGAGGCGATGAATTGCGCCCTGAAATGAAACGTGAGGGGAATGTTGTTGTAGGTTTCAGGGGGAATGAGTCGGATATGCCTTGATTAACGCTGTGAAGTTGATTATACTCGAGTTGGGGTGTTCTGAGAATTTTTAATTTTACAAATAAGTCAGGAATGTTCTGATATTGCATGAATAATATATTTTTTGGAAAAAGCTCATTAATCAAATATTTCAAATAATACAAAAAAGCTCTCCTTTATTAAAAAAAAAATAAAAACATTACACTTTCTCCTAATAATAAAAAACTACGTATATGTAAACAACGCCGTCGTTAAGACTGCAACAGGATCATTCCGCAAGCATTAATCCGAACAAAAGCTCACCTTCGTGCCTTGCGGCATTAAAAACTAACTATCCAACAAAACAAGGCTCTTATTCTCTCTCGAATAATATATTATTCAGTGCTTGCGATGAATCTCGGAGACGACGCTCTTTCTCGCGGCGGCGTATCGGTCTTGAGAATTGCGCGCAGAGAGCTTGCGGCTATTATAATAGCAGTCGTCGCACCGGCTATTTCGCGGAAGCTCGACGAGATTAGAAACGCAAGCTCTCGAGCTGCTATAGGTATATATATATATATGTATATACGATGCTCGTATAAATTCACGAATATAAGGGCCGCGAATAATAAAGCTAAGCTATATACCGCTGCAATCGGAACTAACGGCCTCTTTCGTCTTCGTGCATTGTGGCTTTATGTATACGTATTAAAGCTGACTTTTTCCTTGACTGCGCGGCTTTGTGACTTGATTTTTTTATTATCGTCGTGAGCTTTGCTAATTAGACATTTTTTTTAAATGAGATTTAGTTATATTAGAGTTGACTTACACATGTTGAAGCATTTAACTTGTTGCGAAAATGAGAATGAGAATATCAATATTACGTTTCAGCAAAACGCTTCGATCGCACTGATCAAATGAATGATTATAAACAGAAGACACAATTTTAGTAATAAATAATTATGTTATATGCGTGGCGTGTTAGTAGTCGATAATAAAATTTTCTAATCAGAGCAGAGAAAATAAAAATTCTTAATTTCCAACTTTGACATCAGCATAGCATGCAAAGAACGAGAAATAGAAGAATCAAAGTTAATATAAAAAAAGCAGACAGTAGAGAAAGTGATGAATGAAAGACGATAATGAGAAAGAGAGAGAGAGAGCTTTTTATGGCGATGAATGAAAGCGTGAGAGATTTGGCAGTACAGTCCTGGCAGTACACCACTTACAGGGATGGAGGCGGGCTTGTTGACCACGACGACGTCCTCGTCCATGTGTATCACCGTGATCGGCTCCGAGGTGACTGGCACCTCGTGTCTGCAACACACCAATCAGCACCAGCTTAACGTGGCTTTTTCGTTCTCAGACTCTCGCGTCTTATTTCTTTCTTTATACTTTATTTTATGTGCTCCTTCCTTCTTTTACACCAGTTCTTTCATACGTACACGCGTACACGTGTGTGGCATCAGGACAATTTTTGCGTAAGTGCAGCGGAAGAACGAAATGAAAAGACTGTAAATATAATATACGATGCACCGATGTGCGCGTGTACGTATCTTATATACGCATTGAATAATGTTTGCTCTTTAGATTTTATATCCAATTATATATACGTGTGTATGTGTGTGTGTGATGTTGTAATCATGCTGTATATACGCATGAAAGTATATAGAGTTTACTAATAAAAAAAGTACTTTTTGCCTTCGTTAGATTCGTTTGCGGAAGGTTCGATGGTTCGTTATACGTTTGCACACTGCGTATATAAGTACTGATTTTTCTGTGTTAAAATATGTGTCATCTTCATGTTCGTTTGTGCATTTTTGAGAGACATATTAACTACGTAAGCTTATA
The DNA here is from genome assembly GCA_900474305.1 of Cecidostiba fungosa. Classification (NCBI taxonomy): domain Eukaryota; kingdom Metazoa; phylum Arthropoda; class Insecta; order Hymenoptera; family Pteromalidae; genus Cecidostiba; species Cecidostiba fungosa. Next base: position 18,358 of record UCOJ01000915.1, on the reverse strand, counting down.
ATAGATACTTTTACTGATAAAAAAGCGATAAGAGTATGTAATTGACCAAGTATAAGGCATGAGAAACGTGATGTTTATATAGTAGTATTATATATAGCTATATAATATTTACAGTTAAAATTAGTAAACTTAATTCTAAGGATTTACTCGTGATGATAAGGTCTCTAGAATAAACTCATTAATATGCATTAATAGCAATGCATAAATTTACCTGTTGACTTTTTGCAGTACCACAAAAATCACTAATCCAAAATATATCGCATATATTGTTAAACAGAGAGGTGTTAATAATACTCACATAACATTCTACGACAATAATAACTACTCTCTAGAATTAGTCGTTAATTAGAAACGTACAAAATCACAGAACAAAAAGCAGGAAACGTATTATTCCGTCGCTCTAGAAACTTATTTTTCAAACTCCCTGTTGTCCATCATCTAACAAGCAAGCCAAGTAAAAAAAAAAAAAAACATTTTGTTTTGTCGACAGTAGTAGAATCTAAATTTTCCATCGAAACGTAAAAATTTCCAACTTCCTCAGCGCTCGAAGTTCCTCTAATAACGGATGTATGTCCCGCACAGAATATTCGCAGTCGACCGCAACGGAAATGGTCGCACACACACACACACACGAGGTGCGGAGGAGCAAAGCCGGAAATGACCAGCAGCAGCAGCAGCGGCTGCTAACGAATTTGCGAGTCGCCGCAGCGCCAATATTGCCTAATTAAAGCAGCGACGGTATATACATATAGTGTTGTCCGATTAGAAGCACGGGGTACCACCATTGTGTAATGGGGCTAATATTGATCTCACCGAGAGAGTCCTTTTTGTTCGCGATGATTAACGTCCTATCTCTTAACGGCCGTGTGTGCTACCAAAGTGCGTCGAGTGTATTGAAGGTGTATTGATTCGGTGGGTATATATAGAGGTGGTCGAGAGCTTCTCTGTGATGAATGTTCGTTAAGTTGGATTATATATATATATACGTTTTTCTTTTTTCATTAGACGAGCGTGAGGTTATATTCTTCTCTTTTTTTTTCATTTACGCAGGCTATTCTCGTGCTTTCAAATGGTGTTCGAGCAGCTCTGGCAGTGATGTCACGAAGGCAAACTTGACGTGTCCGACGTATTACTAGGCTGTGTGTGGCGTTATTAATAAATATTTTATATACGAGGAAATGCGTATGTCACGTACGGCTTTGTTTTGTTTTTTTAAAAAAACGACGACGATTAGACCAGCTCGTGATGATTGATATTCTTCGTTATCTGAGGTAAAACGCAATAAAAATTCTGCGATAATATATCGATCTATTAACGGCATTATAATTACGATAAAAATGATCGTTTATCAAGTCACGTTTTTTTTTTTCCACTTTCATATATATTCGAGTGAAAAATATAGCCGCGAAAGAAAAGCTCTTTCTCAATAATTTAATGAAACTCGAGGATAACGAACTATTCCGCGCTATGACAATTTATTATTATTTTTTTTTCGCTATATTTATGCGCGCATACGTACTCGAGCGAGCTTTATTCATTAAGCGACGACGCTCGAGAGTAGATGTTTTATTTTCCGCCCGATAGTGCTTTTTAATGGGGACGTCGTGGGCTGGATGCTTTAATGTGTGTAATTATCGTGATTGATTAAAATTTCTCGTGGTGCCGTCGTGTTTCTTTTTTAACTTCTCCCTTGTAACCAGGTGTTATATTTCGTCGATTAACATAACGACCGGTTGCTAATGCTCGTTTAAGCAGGTATAAGTAAGAAATTTCGAGCTTTTTTTCTCTAAATAGTATATAACAAGATTGCATCTACAAATAATGGTACGTTTTCTTTCTTTCCAATCTAAGTTTAACGATCTGCTCAGCTATTTTTGAAGTGTTAGAAGTGACACTTTGTATACCGTGTGACGTCAAGAAGTATACTATTACATACACGAGGATTTTATTAGAATATTTCCTTATGAATAATGTAGCAAGAAAACAGACATCTAAATTTAGAAAGCAATTGAGATTCATTTTAAAAAATGCACTGAAACCTTGATTCTCAAAATATAGAGGTTATACCCTTTTGCATGATTTTTCTTGCTAATCATCTTTGATTAATTAATTTCTTACGTTTTTCGATAACTCTTTCAAGCGATATAATAAGAACCGTCAAAGCGCGTCTGTCATTGCACATCATCTAAAACGAAGAATATTTGTCCCTGGCACATCATCATCATCGTGTAACACTCATTATACGACGTCTGTAGATTTCGTCAATGTACAAAACGAAACGAGTAAGAATCTCATCAGTTTTCGTCACTCGCGCAGCGCTTCGCAATCGTCAATTATCACCGAGAACGGCTGCATAGCGCGTTTCCAACCTCTTGATGAAAGACTTACGCTCTCGATTTTAGTATAGGCCCATAATAAATATACACATGCAATATATACTATACCACGACGATATAGCGAAAGCTTTAATGAAAAGCTCAGCGCTCTTTGTTTGCGATTTTTCATAACAGAGAGCAGTGCGTCCGGTGTGTTTTATGAAGGGGAGTATGAATATTACGGAAAAGTAGGTATATACCAACAAAAGCCGTTAATATACATAGGAAGAAAGTGCATATGGGACGCTTTCCAATAATTTTTCTACGACAACGGAATCGCGTGCTCATTATCGCATCTCGTGAGCTTTTATGCAAATTTCCATCTATATTTTTCTTATATATTCACAGAAATATTACACAAGTTTTTTCATCTGATTAAACTTTCAGAAGAAAAACAAAATTCGCACTATATATACAAAGGACAAACTCCCGTCGAGGCTATACGAAAATTGAATTTCCTGCTTGTAAAAGCTCGCCACAGGCGATGATGCTGTTTCTCGGCACTGCTGTGTATAAGAGCAAGACTATATACGGTTTAGCCGGTGGTACCGCAGGTGTAATAAACCGCGGCGAACGACGACAACGACGATCGATCCTCGACCGTTAAATGCAGCCTCGCACGCATGTGTAGTAGTAGACACGGCGCTTTCAGTCAGATCGAAAAATACTGTTATGTGTTCTTTTTTTTTTGTTGCAAATAATACTTGAATCCATTTAGAAAAGTTGGAAGAAAAATACATTATAACGTATAGTGCAGGTATTCCTCGGAGAGTAAACTATAGTCTGCTTTGTCTCCGGTTTCAAAGCGGTCATTCGCGCGCAACTTTGGCCTGCGGCAATCTCCTGCGAGCATCGCGAATTCCTGGCGAGCTTTTGCGTGCCGCTCACCGCCCCATCGGATTTATCGAGCTGCGTCGTCGACTTTTTTTTCTCCGCTTTGCGAAATTGCTTGCTTTTCTTTAATGGAGTGTGCGTAGGGATTTTTCCGCCTCGAGATTGTAGTTGTTATTCTGAGCTTTTACTCGAGGATTTTAGGAGAGTTTTGCCGGGGTTTAGATTCTAGAGGCAGAGTTTAATAAAATTTGGAGGACGAGATTATTAATACGAGATAGATGTGTCTTGCAATCCTTTAAATATTCAAGTAAATTTATTGAAAATGAATAAAACTTGATTTTGATAATGAGAACGAATAAAATATAAAAAGCTCTCATTCCCACTAATTGAGTATCGAGATTAAGGAGGACATTAAAATAGTTAGCGATTCAAAGGCGAGTGTATTAAGTGTACTAAAACGTTTGCGCGAATGTGCCAGGATTGACCTGTTGCAAGTTCGCTCTGAAAAGTTGGCTTTTAATTGTAGTTTAATACCTACATTCCGTTCGCTCCAAATTTCACAAAACAAATAAAAAAGCTCAACTTTCGCATATGAAACGACAGCAAGGAATCCCGGCGACAGTAATATCCTTTTAAACGCAGAATCACGAAATTCACTCTGACCCAGCTTAAAAAGTCATTAAGGCTGCGATTTAAGAAAATTTGTCCGGATGATTTATTCGACGAAGCATCAACTCCACAAAAAAAAAAACAAAAATCCAGTGTACATCCTTAAATACTCGCAAAGCTCTGACTAATACAGTAGCGTCAGAGTTTTCAATAAAAAAGCAGCCGTAACTCACTGGTGTGCCCAGAGAGGCCAAGTCAGTGACAGTAGCAGTAGCCTAGGCGCGCAACATTCAAAGGACGATATCCTGGCGATTTTAAATTTAGATCCGAGAAGGCAGTAGACCGCACTGCGGAGAAGGGAAAATCCAGTAGTGCCAAGACGTCTCTCTCTCTCTCTCTCTCTCCGTGTGTATATACATTGTATATACATATCTACGAGTCGAGGCTAGGCCTCTGAGCTTTGATTTATTAGCTCGTCGGATGATGAATTCCCTGCACTATATACTACTGCAGTAAGAGGCAGCCTGCTGCTGCTTGTTGTACCGCATGGCGCTTTAATGAACGGCTCAGAGACGAAGCAGTTTCGAGGTTATTAAAGGGATATTAACTTTCGATGGATACGCGTGCATCGTTAACGCAGTATAACTCTCTCTTGAAGTCTCATATATGTGTACGTATACAGTCTAAGTGAGCTTGCAAGCTCTTGTAAATCACGTGTTATCTAGGCGAGAGACATTAGAAGATTAAAAATTTTCAACAACATCCACTTCTCCAGCAAGTTTGAACAATAAAAATAGAGTTCGTAGTGGCTACTGCGTGTTCCATTACTTTCATTAGGAGTTTTTGCTGCTGTATGTGTACGCGTCGACTACTTTTGCAACGCGAGAAGCGTTGGGTGCGTCGTTTTACGTATATATACTTTATATACACAAACACAAAAAGCATCAGCGCGCGCCTAAGTAATTATAATGCAGCAGTAATGAGTTAAAAGGTTTCAACTGTCGCAATTAACCTGCGGGTAATAATTAATTCCGTAATCAGGAAAATTTTTCGAAAAACATCAGTATGTATTTAAAGAGGACCATTTTAGGTTAAATTACGAGTGCAATAAATCTACGTTTATTTCCTATTTATTCACAATAATAAGAATGAAAAATCACCGGGTCATATATAGCATCGCTTCAAGTGCCTATAATTAAGATCGATTCATGCGCTCACTCATATAATAGGATCACTGAATGCCAATGAGGCGCGTCGTCTATGTGGAAAAATAGCGAAAGCTCTGAAGTACAGTCGTTATATATACACACTGTATACAAAGGTGGAGTCTAGCATTGTGTCTGACAAAAAGGAAAAAAATTTCCGCGTCTTCCTGTCACGCGTCGGCGAGCTTTTCTTTGGGACACAGAGGAAAGCTTGAAAGCTCGTCGGCTTTCATTCATCATTGGAGAGCCGCGAGCTTTATCTTCTAGTGCAGCAGCGCGCAGTTTTGTAATCCATTCGGTTCTGCGTCGCCCTTTCTCCAAGATATTATATAGAATCGTCTCCTTTGCGAATTGTGATGAAAATCCTGATTTATATCCCTCATCTGATGACACAGTTTTTCGGGAATAACAATAATAATAATAATTTCGCAATTTTTATTGTCTTCCCGAACATTTTCAATTTGCGCTTCCAATTTTCCGTCCCGACAAAGCGTTCAAGGCGATGGATCCACCAAAAAAAAAAAATTCTAATCCCAAAACTACACGACAGTATAGAAGCCGATCGATCGGCTTAACGCAGCAAAAAAATCCCCGATAAATAAAAGCTTTCCGGGCTCTTTTAATCCAGGCTATGTGTCATCGGGTCTCTCTCTCTAGCGTCTATCAGTCGTCTCACGGAATATCTCGTCGCTCGCGTGAGAAATTGGACGAATAACGTAATTAGTGACTCCTCGAGGTTATAGGCTGTATAGATTTTCAGCAGCTGTGTGTTTGTAATTTTACGACACGCGAAAGAAAGGATGTGAGCTTTTTCCGAGAGGATGTAGGTTTTTTTATGGGCTTAGCTAGCGCAGCGTTTTATTACCATGCAAATTGGGACTGTAAAGAGGAATACAATGGCGAATTAGAGTTGCTTGTTCGAGGTAATAAATAGAGATTTTCCAGTGAGCTTTTGATAGCTTTTAACATGGGGGGAAACAACACACGAATACAATTGCGTGTTGAGAACCTGTGATACTGATGCTTTTTCGAATACGAGTTATTATTCTGATTGAATATATTTGCAAAGATAATAGAGAATTGAAAATCAACTCTCGACATTGACGCGCGCGCTTAAAGTTGGTCATTATTTACCGCATTCTGAGCTATAAACTTTACCATATTTCATTGTCTTTTACGACCTGTTTACCCGTTGGACGCGTCACACAGCAAATGAAAAATAAAAAAGACCTCATAAATCCTGTATTTATTAAACTCACGTATATACACATATAAGGAGAGTCAACTCATTTTCAATCAAGCTTGCAAGCTCCACATCTATAATACAATCGAAGATATCGGTTTACCAAAAGCTCGTTCGCAAAATACATAGGTCGGAAACGCGAGAATCCGTCGAAAGATACGATAGCCACAGAGAAGGCGAGAAAACTTTCGAAGCCTCTGCTGCAGCTGCTGCTGCATCAGTATTTGCCAATCGCACACACATACATATAACATTCGCTTTCTGAAGCTCATACGTTTTGATCTTCCTTCGAATTCCGTCTGCGCACACACGTCGTCGGGTCAGAGATCATATATATACACAGGGTGGAAATGCGCACGAGATCATGTTTGACGTCGTTTTATATATAGAGCCTCGTCTCGCGTGATTTTCCGATCTCCCCGCGATATTTTTACTTCCTTGCGCGCCTCGCTGAACATTGTTTGCCAAAGCATCTACTGCGGCTCTGTTTACCGAAGAAAGAAAAAAAAATCACGTCGCGTAAACTGGACCAGAAGTGATTGATCTACAGGCATCAAAGGTGCATTAACGACCAGCGCCAACATCTCACATAAACACACACATGCCGAAACATCGACAAAGTAGGTCGTCTTCCTAGATCGTATAGCCTCGCGTATAGGCTTCGATTTTAATGCGGACTATATATACTAATCGAGAAAAGAGTCAATTAACCTTCTCCAATGTGTTTTCGATCCCACCCCCCCCCCACCCCTCACCCCTTTTTATTTTACTGTAACCGTGCCAAATGTCAAGACTATATACACAACTAACCAAGTCTTTGTGTGTGTATATATATATCTGTACACACATATATATATACGCGTCGGGCGATACGCCGCGAACTTTACGAGCGCGCACTTTTAACGGGCTTTGGAAGGGAGAGGGGGAAGGTAAAAGCCAAGAGAGGCTTTTATAACCCTCTGCGTGGTTTTTTTTTCCGGAGTATAGGCGAAGGAAAGCTTTTTTTTTGCTTTGTTTGAGCTTCGAATTACGCGCGGACTGTTTGAGTTTAGGGTTACGATGGAGGGGGTATAGAGTTTTACGGATTAAAGGATCGAATGAAAGTAAATCTGCGTTTATGTGGCTCCTGTCGATAAGGGATTTTACTGTGTATAGATAGTTCTTCGATTCAATTGCGTTTGCGCGAGACACTTTTTAGAGCGGTATGTTTGTCTTCTGAAAAATTAATTATATTATGGAATCTTATTACTCTGAATTACAATAGCCGGTCGTTTATCATTTCTTTGTTTTTCTTAAGTACCTGCAGCTAACGCGTGTATTACGTCGGAATTTTTTATGGCTAAAGCTCTAAAGCAGAAGCTTTAAAGCTGTAATTCTAAAAAAAAAAAATGACTTCTACACGTTACACTTTTGTAATCCACGAGAACCTTTCCTTCTGGCGTTTATATACGCCAGTAGCGCCGACGTTTACTGCGTCGTCTTTCAAATGCAAAGAAGAGTATATAACGGAAGAAGAAAAAAATATAAAGAACGAGCGCGTCATCGACCAATTAAATTTTCGCTCTCGTCGCACAGAGTCAATCGGCGACCTTCTCTGATGTGACGATGACGCGAAAGGAGATGCGCCGAAGCGCTTAAAATAATTTATTACGAAATCGGCAGACGAGCTTCACAATTTATCTTTTTGTTTTGATTTTATCTGTTTGTTCTGCGACGACTTCCTATTTGCACTGAGGATCGTTTCTTTTTTATTTTATTTTTCGTTACGACATGGAAAAAGGATGAAGTGATTAAGTGCTTTTCGTCGTGTCTTTCACGCTACTGCTGCGATTCGTTTTGCGTCTATTGATGGATTTGAATGCCAGTGTGATGAGATTGAAGGATGTTTTGTGGTGGTGGAATCTTTTGAAACGTTGTTACGGTTACTTATTTTATCAGCGGGGAGAAAAAAAAACGTGATGCACGAAAATTTATCGATGAATTTCTATCCGACGACGACAGGAGGGAGGACAGGAAATCGCTTCGATCAGCGTGATGCTGCAGTATTCTTTGTGCGAGAGGTTTTGGAATTCAACGAGCGACACATCGCATTTTACACGTGCCGAAGATTTTAAAAGTTTGATAACAAAAAATGTATGGTTTCGGAGAAAAAGTTCATTGCTGAATACACGTGTCTTAAATATGTTCTTTATTTATGATTATCGCGAAATCGAAATTACTCTCATGAAGTTTTTCGCGCGTGATTATTTATTCAACTGAAATAGTGCATTAATTTTCTGATGAAACGTATAGGTAAAAAATGCAATGGCTGAACGAGATTAGTCATCAGGGGATTTACAAGTTGATGAATATATCAAGAGTGACATTAATTTTTGTCACCGAGACTTGTGTAGAGTTTCGCAGTGGAGTAAAATAATCAAAAACGTGTGTATAGGGAATTCTTGTGTAAAATATCATCTGCGTAGAATTTTTTCGTGTATAGGAAAATACGTTTGTGCAGGGTATTTTTGTATGCAGTATTTTTATTTACTTCAACAGGCTTGATAGACCTTAACAAGATACAAAAACAACGCGAATAACTGAAAACTATTTGCAATAACAAACAGTATCCGAAATTCAATGAAGAACGGATATAAGTCGAATTATAGTCGAGTTTGACACGATTAGATGATAGAAACGAGATTACAATTAAATTTGTAATCGATGATTAAAATAAAAATTGTAAAGTGGTAAACTATTATACCAAGGTGGCTAGTCTTTTTTCTCCGTGCGCAACTGTATAAAAGTCTTCGATCTTTTATCAAGGATGCTTTTTTCTATCCCAGCTATAAATTTGTCTAGCTTTTTATCAGAAAATTTTTCTTATTCCGATGTAAAAAACCCAAACGATTTACATACGCGTCGCAAACATCTACACTCCCGTCTAATATAGTCCAAAAATGCATAAAATACACGAGTCCTTCATCAATATTCATGAAAAGAGTCGTAAACCCAAACTAAGTCCATCAAACTATAAAAAAAGGTACATATCTTTGCAGAACGTCGCATATACGAGAGACAGAGAGAGAGAGAGAGAGAGAGAAGAGAATCCATGTCCTTCGTCCGAAATCTGACCTTCGACGATAACGGCATCGTGAAAGTCGACGTGTATTACGCAAGGATCAATTGCATAACCGGCGACGCAGATGCGCTGCATTTTTACGTCTATATATATATATACTATATATTCGGGCCTCGTTTGCGAAAAACACACTTTTGTGTGCTAAGAATATTGCATAAACTCTGTTTCCGATATTGCGAGTGTGTGTCTATGTGTACTTGATGATAATCGTTTCTCCAGAGACGTGTGAGAAAAAAGAATATGCGTTTCTGTCATTTGGGACGAGAGTTGGCACACACATACATTATTATGTGTTTTTATCAATTGTTGCGGTGTTGTGTGTTAATTTGAATTTGATAATAGTGTCGTAACGACGAAACGTATATACAACTACTCGTGAGGCCATCCCTCTATTAATAACCTCATTTTCCTGCGAACAATCATTTACATTCTAAATACGGCTACTTAAATCTCTTCGCACAATTCGCACTTCAAACAGCTACTGCCGAGAACTTATTTCTGGATCTAACCGTTACGCTGACAAGACACCGCAGCCAATATTTCACTAGCAACTCTCGTCGTTCGAAATACTATTATATGTACAACAGCTAATATTTCTGGCACAATACAAAGTCGAGTAAGTATAATACATAGTGTTCGCAGCGGCATTTATTAGAAGTTGACGAAAGCTTCGAGATCTGCATTTCAAATTTTCTCTCTTCTCTCGAGATTAATGATTAAACCGTTCTACCCTCGGGCAATTTGAGGATTTTACGCTCATTTGCATTTTAAATCCTGTCGCGCTTGGTATTGATAAACTGCTCGCGCTAATCTTTCTCTAGCTGGGAATGACGCGGCGGCAGTGCAAGAAAAGAAATTCATTTGGCGCGCAGTAGTCCTTATATTTACGAAAGAAGTAGTAGTTGATGGATCGAGTCTGAATGAGGTCGGCATTAGCGGCCCTTAGGAAAAAAGTTCAGCCGACGATGTGATTCCGCATATTATAATCCTTTCTCCGCAGGAGCTAATCTTAGTGCCATTAAGCGCTTTTCTACCGAGATTACAGCGCGATTTACCTCTGCGCGCGCGCGTGTGTAAAAGCTGCCTGTCGAGCTTTATCGCGGGAAATTTGAATGTGTCTGTGTGTGTGTGTGTATATATATATATATAATACGTCGAAAGAGAATTAATACCTGCATTAGGTAAATTAGACAGTCCGTAAAAAACACGGTATATACATCTGACGTAAATCACGTCGTCGCAATCGCTCATAAATCGAAGCTTCAGTAGTACAGTGAAAGCTTCTAAATGCGGTTTCGTCGTCGCGCCAGGAGTGCAAAGTTCGTGACCGTCTCGTTGCTGGCTTTCTTTTCGAACTCGAGTATATAGCGGCACGTTACGGCCGATTGATGTCGATGCAGTGTACGAGAGCTTTTAGAGGGAGGTAATTCAATATCACTACCAGCAGCGCGAGCGGAACAAACTTTGGAGATACGTATAGAGAGAGATTGAGTTGACCCGAGGATTACGGGGATGAACGGGCGTATTATATATTTAATTTAGCCGCGAGCGATCTCGTTTGATAAACTTATCGTCGTCTCGACTCCGACTACTTATTCTTTAACGAAGCTTAATTAAATTTCCAAAATCACTTTAACGCCAGTCAGCCTCAAAATTACTCGCCGACAATTGGATTCCTTGCTACATACTCAGAGAAACATCTTATTTGCCGGAATGACGAATTAAACATGCAAATTCAATTCGATTCCGCGGAATCAGACGTAACTCTAGTGGGAAATCCACTGGGAGCCGCGAAAACCACAACTGATTATAATTAGTTTAGAATTCACTCCTACAGCGAGAAGAAACAAAGTATTGCTGCTTTAGAGATTCGCAGTAGGATATATAAGCGGAAGGATTCGAGGCATGCCGAAATCACGATTAATTTTCCTACCAGGCCTTTCAACAGTAAAGCTCGCCGATGCGTTTCACGGGCAATTCACACACAGGATTCCTCTCCGTACACGCAATCAAGAGCCTCCGCGTACCGGAGTAAATTATTGCCAGACTGATGTATAGCTGTTGCGTATATATCTATGTGGTATACAAAGACGAGAGGCGTTGCTTTACAGCTGGAGGCATTTCTCTCTTTTGAGAATTAGAGGAACGTCTTCAATGATGACGATGTAAATTGTGTTTGTTTGAGGGATGGATGGGTCAACATTTGGATACATTTGTTGCTGGAGAGAATTCTTGGAATTTTTCTCGGGAACTCCTGACGGTTATATAGGATTACAGATATTTGCAAGGAAAAATTTGCGAAAAAATTCAGCGAGGCAAGAAAGAAGAAGCTTTACAGCGATGAGCATCGCTGGCATTCCTTCCGAGTTATACGTCAGGCGTCTGACTAGAGCCAGTCCTTTATCTACTTACAGTTATTTTCATTCACTTTTATTTCTCATCCTCTCCGATGGAAATATTTTATTTGCTTCTAGGCTTTTCTACTTATTGGATAAAGTGCAGTCAAGCTTTTCGAGATAAATTCAATATCGAGTTCAAAAATATATTTTTACAGCATAGTTTCAAGGTCGCTCGAAAGTAACAGGAACTCGAATCGCCAATAAACTATATATCAAAATAAACAAAAAAAAAAGTCTCGACCTCGACTAAGAAATCCAATCCAGCATATAGCTCTTATCATACACGAGAAAGACAGCAGATGCGCTAGCACGGAGTGAGTTTCGCGATTTAATCGATGCCAAGGATATCTCGTGCTGCTGAGCCGTTCCTGCCACCGCGATCCGGACGGCCTAGACCTACACTGCTGCGGTTCTCTTTCTCTATACCCCTTCCATCTCTCTATATACATATATACTATCTTTTAGTCGTCGAACTACCTTTGCCCTTTTTCGTCTTGTTTTATCGGATACGGACTGTGTACGTGTGTGTGTAACGAGTGTAACGAGCCGTCACTATACAGCTGACCGCTTGAACTGGTTCAGTGTGCGACTTACGTCACATCGTGTTTATAAGTCTCTCATGCCTTTCCTCGGTCAGATTCGGATGGTGTTTGTACATAATAGTAATACGTGTATATATACGTGCAGTGCGCGAGAGGAGCGATGAAAAATCCTACTGAGTCAGAGAAAACCGGTAATTCGAGCGGTGCAGTGACATTGATGGATGTTATAAAATCGATTAAAATCTGGAAACTCGATTTTCTCGGTATAATGATAATAATTATACTAACAAAGAATTTTAATATCCGCTCCTCGCGCGCGCACACCAATGTATATATATACCGCACAGAAAGTAGTGTGTGTGCCACAGTAGAGATAAAAGACAAAGATAAAAAAAGACAAGTTCGTTTACCTGTGAACGACGTTGGCGAGCAGGTCGTTATGTCGCAATCTGTAGTCGACGTCGACCTTCTGGTAGTTGACCGTGAGTGTACCTGCGCGTATGCAACGCTCGTACTCTTCGGCCGGATGAGCTCGAAACTCACGAGCGAATACCTCCAGGATTTTCTCGCCAACCCAACGACCTTTTGTAAACGTCGTGAAGGTGAAGTAGTATGGGTAGACTTTGCGGAGACCTGGAACAGAAATTTTTAATGCTGTAGAGTTTAAAATTATCTTTTAGGTAATATTGATTGTATACGAATAGTTCATAGAAGCGATATTGTTATGGTCTCCTTGAATTTGAAAGAAATCGAGCGAGACAAAAAGTTGTCTGGCTATTATTCAATGGCCAATAATTTTCCAGGCTATTTTTAATGTTTGTATTGCTACTAGACCATGAATTGTAATTAACTGCATATGCAGAATCGGCTGATTGCGTTAGTACAATAAGCTGCCGCGACTAATGGAATCCGTAATCATTACAAAATTATTATAATACCTACAGCCCGTCTACTCCTTGTAATTCACTACATCAAAGCTATAATTAAATGGTCTCTATGTAATCACATCCAAATCACAAAAAATTTTGAACCAACCATAATATATATATTATCCCCTTATAGCGCATAACGAAACTTGCAAGCCTCTCTCCCTTAAACTACAAGAAACGAGGTCTCGTCGTGCCTACAAGCCACAGCGCACGCCATCAACCCCATCCCCTCGAAAAAGTCTCGAAGTCGATGTGTGTGTGTATACAGCATATAGTTTCACGCGAAAGCCGTGGTGTTGTTGCAGCAAAAATGAACGCTCGTAAAAACAGCTCCAGAAAATAAAGCTGCAAAGGCAAAAGAGAGAAAAAAGCTCAACGGTACGTTATTAAATATCTGCATGAAGAAATGTCAACCTACTAGCAGCAAGTACCGTGATTATTTCCTACTTACGTCGCGGATCAACATATTTCACGCACTCGCATAATGGAGCTCGCGTGACGTCTCGTGGTTATAATCCGAGACGGCTGGAATATAAAGAGCGAAACAAAAAAAATAGAAAGGGTTATGGGAGCGTGTCATGAGAATCAAGGAATCGGGGACGCGGAAGGGATGATTCGCTCTGTATATATACATACTTTCTTTTGTCTGATGTAGTTTCGATTATTATTATTATTATTATTACTGCAGCGCTGAAATTTTTATACATTTAGGATTGAATCGTAAAAAAGGGGCGGATGGAAGCTTGCCAACGCACCTTTTCAGAAAAATAAAATCAATATATAGGCTTGGGTTTTTTTTTCACCCGATATTCGCGAACTTTATTCTGGAAACGAATTCTATAATATAATATCTCCGCGAAGTTTCCGAGGCTCAAAAATCCGGCAATTTTTTTTCGCGGATTCATCTTTAACGTGAACCCCGGGGAGAATTGGAACAATGCGCGCGAAAGACATCGACAAGGTTCGTCTATTTGCGATGTATCCGAGAGAGAGAGATGAGCTTTTATCTCTTCAGGACATTACGTTCTCTGACGAATGGAGTGTAAAGTTTTGATAGAAAACCGCCAACTTTTATGGTTTTTTTTTAAAGCGTCTTAAGATATACATTTTGTTTATTCTAGCATATAACGCCATCGCGTTATTTTATATATGAGTATATATAAACGCGTGTTTCATACCGCATTTGCCTCTTTAAAATTCACAGCTCGAACGCATTTATTTTTCACACTCGCCGCGTGCGCCTACTATTAATCAGATTGAATCTTTTTTTTTTAATCCCAGCACTCTCGCGCGCAAACTAAAATCGAATGAACGAATTGCGCGGAATGACTTTCGAAATCAATTTAGCTGCGCGTTTCAAATCCGCGGAATTATATATATCGTTCGGGATTTAATAAACGCGTAGATATAGGATGGAACGAAAAAAAGGGGAATGTGAAATCAAGATATTTTCGAATCCTAATGCAAATCGAGAATCTATATAAAGTGCACTTGAAACTCTCGAAATCCTACGATGAACGCGATACTCTCTCTCTCTCGGTATAAGCGTATTTGAAATAATACGCTGACGAGCGATATGAAAAAAATATCGAGAGCAAATCTCATCTATAGTATATTGCTTTATATAACCGTTATATAGCCCGCAAAGCGATTAGCCTTTTCGATTTAAAAAAAAAAAATAACAAATAAAATATATATACACAACACACTAGAATTCAATCGAGCGGCCAAAGCAAACATTTTTCAAAACCTTCCGCCGACAATGAAAAAACAAGTCGAGCCGTCAGCGTGGCTCGTAAAATCCCGGGAAAAATCATTTTCGCGCGCCTGTTCTCTCTCTCTCCGCCATAAACAAGCAAAAAACTTTTTCAAAAATCCGGACGCGTCGCGCGCGTGTGAATCGATCGTATACACACACATATGTCTATAGGGCTTATGGCGGAGTACAGCATCACGTCCCGTATTTTTTTTTTTCAGTATATAGCAGTCGTTCGTCAGCAGACGGGACATTCGATTATCGTCGAATCAACGAGCACTCCATCCGCTTCTGCTGACTCAAATTTTCGTTCTAACTCTATATATACCTATACGTGTGTGTATATACACACACGTGGATGTATATGGACCGACCTCTCGGTGATTGGACTAATTGATGCTATTATTTTATATTCGCGCGCGAGCCTACTGTCCACCAGATGTAGGACGTACAGTTGGTTAGATCGATCTCGTGTATATAAGAAAAGACACTAATGAATTTTCCGTTATGCAAAAAAAAATAATGTAAATTTCGTACATGATTTAGATGCTTATTTACATTCTTGATTAAAGCTGCTACCTGTCTCCAGGTCCTACACTTAATTTTACACGTCGGTCGGGACACAGTATAGTCGTCGTGCCCGAGAGAGTAAATTAGCTATTCCGAAATTAGCGCTAGCTGTCGGGTGAAAAATTACGAAACAAAATTAGACCCTACTCTCTCGTCTAATTGCACACATTCCCTTAAACTTGCGCTAGCTTTCGAACTAAAAATAAAGGGAGACACCGCGAGCGAGAGGTATTTCGCCAAATAGTTTTTATCAAAAGCAGAAAATACGTGACGTGCATAATTAGAAACGTAGGACTCGAAATTCACTTCCGAGTATATACAATATAATTATACACGGCGCTATGCTACTTTTGTAATTTCAAGTTGGCTCTTTGAACTTTTCTGCTAATCTCGCAATCTGGTGTGTCCTTAAAACTGCCTTTAAAATTAACCCAAAAAACTAAAATTTTTAATAACTCCATGATCAAAAGTCATTGTTATAATTATAAAGCGTGTGTGTCGAGGGAATTCCAACCACACAATAACAGCCGTGTCATAACGAAGTTATAAATCACATTTCCCTCCTCCCAAAGCAGAGCATCGGCTCTAATTAATTCCTAACACTCGCAAATTAACATTTCGCGCTGCGATGCGCAGCGCGAAAATTCCACAGCGGACCAAAAAGCGCCAAGTAGCCAAGCGATGTGGAAAGAACCTCGAATTAACAGCAGAGAGCAAGAGATAGAGAATGCCGCGCTCGAATAATTCACTCGGTTCCGGACGTAATACCGCAGCAGCTGGTGCAGTTTTTTTTTATTTTCAAACATTTCGTCCCTCTCGTCATCATCGATTCTCTACTGTAAACGAAGGGGTAGTGGTATACAGTTGATATACGAAGTTATATGATGTCGAACACGGCGTATATAGTCATCGCTTTTTTTTTCTCTCTCTCCTTTTCGGACTTCGCTAATGGCGTCCAATTAAAATTTCCGAGTCACGATTCTGTGTCTGCGTCTCTTTTTTTTAATTGATCCCCTGGAGCGCGTAGAGAGAAAGAGACGTAAGAGATAGATGGCTACACGTGTTGGTCGCACGACTGCGTTTTCGAGGGATTTTTTCTCTAGAGTATATATTGCATGGCACACATGACGGAAAATGGATTTAAAAGGATAGACGCGGCGGCCTCTTTCTTCTTTTTCGGTCACGAGTGTATGCTATACTGGTCTAACGGCCGGGGCGATTCAATTCTCAAGCCTCGGATTATTTCTCCTTTTTCGCGCGTGCGTAGGAATGTTTTTTTTTTTTTTTTACCTCTCTATACTCGCTCAAGGTATATATATATATGGCTTTTTGACCGGCTACCGAAGCTTTAATTACAAACATTCTCGATCGTATAGTGCTTTTACGATTTTTTCGAAAATGGAATTCGCTGCGATCGTGAGAGCGCGTAAAAAATTCCAATTAAAAGCGATGCGCTTCAGAAATGGAAGCGCGGAAAGCTTAAAGAACAAACGGCCAGTGGTACTCGGTTAATTTCTTTTTTTTTTTGCACGCGGCATCCTCTTGCTCTAGTAGTGAATATACATAGAGGGTCATCAGTTTTTTGTTTATACTCTGGGTGAGCTTGGCTATTGCAGCTTTGTTGCCCTTTTATTTAAACCGTGTTTACTGGGACTTGATTATTACGATTTTAATTGAAGAAACAACACGATGTATAGCGCGGAAGATTAACGCGGAATGTAAATTTACTTAGCGCTTTGGAAAATTTTGCATAGGCATTAGCATATTTCAACAGGGTAGACTGGAGAAATGAATTTATGTTTACGGCGTTATTCAAAATTTCCCAGGTAGCAGACTTGCCGAAAATTTAACTGTTTGGTTATAGATATTCTAACAATCTCTTAATGAAGTAGAAGATATTACTCTCGACTTATACGCGCTGGGATAATAATATCTAGTGTACCTCTTTTTCTAAAAAGAAAAATATGAAAAAATGATAAATGATAATATTGGCAGATTTTGATGAAACTGGACAAACCCTTGGGACTCATAAATAGTCTTACAGAGCCTCTCTCGTGAAGACTATGAGTAAAAATGTAAATCTTGGTTCATCTTAAAAAGATCGACTATTGCCTCCTAACTAAGAGAGCATGTACATTTATTCGAAAAAAGAAGTACTATAGATATTATCTCAAGCCATATACGACGAAAGTAATATCTCTTATCAATTGTTAGAATGTCTAACCAAATTATTAAATTTTTGGCTAGTCTGCTAGCAATCTTAGCTACAGTGTGTTGTATCATTCATGTCCCAATAATCAAGTATTAGAAACCCTTCTCAAAGATAGCAAATTTAAATATGAACACAGAGAAGTCAGCCATATTCATCCAAGCTCACGTCGCACTGGCAGTTTATAGCATGAGCAGCCCAAGGCAGTTTTGGCACAGGTAGCAGCCATCGCTATATATACATTCTGCGCGAAGATTTGTGATGCAGGAAATGGAAAAGTGCCTATGCGCCACCTATCGTCGCTAATCAGAGACTATATTTATATTGGAGAGCTGAAAAGTTCAAGCGGCGTGAGAAAGGCCAGTCCAAAAATGTTTTGGCTTATTTTATGAAGCGTTTACTTTCTAAAATCTTTCTAAAAAAGGTACTCCGACATTTTAACAAATTTTATAAACTTAATACTAAGGTAAAATCTGATTGTTTGAGGTTCAGTTTTTTTTTAATTGAAAGGTAATTGTGTCGGGTAAAGGTTGATGTTAAAAGCTTTTGATATTATGCAATGTATC